>JAOEHQ010006858.1:0-28629 GCA_025447715.1 Asclepias incarnata
TATGTATGTATGTATGTCTCTCTTTACTTTCATAAGTTTCATTTATAGTGTTCGTCTCATCATTGGGCTTAATGGTCCCAATATTACACAGATGGATCATTTGGCCCATTTATACAAATGATGAACATGTTTGGCCCAATTGGCCCAAACGAATGACTAAGAAACATATCGGGCCCAATAGGCCCAATTATCAGACCAACACTGTAAAATGAAGCTTTTGAAACAGTTTCTCAATCATTTATAGTGTTCGTCTAATAATTGGGCCGAATGGGCCCAAACAGTTTCTCAATCATTCGTTTGGGACAACAAACAATGTTTAAGGCCTAATAGACCCATTTGTTTGTGCCTATTGGGCCAAACATGTTCATCATTTATAAAAATATGGGCCAAATGACCTGTGTGTGTTTTTCATACACTCGAATGGTCCTATTGAGCCCTAAACATTGTTTGTTGTCCCAAACGAATGATTGAGGAACATATTGGGTTCATTATGCCCAATTATTAGACAAACACTATAAATGAAACTTTTGAAAGCTAAGAGAGTCAATTTATATCACTTTTGATGAATCAAATTCTGCCATGAAAAAAGCCAATCCTCGATATCTCCTCAGTACATTCAATCAAATTTTGTGAATCTGATCCTATCAACTACAATAAAGATTCACAAGAAGATGTTTGCACTCACATTGATGTGGAACCAACTCCAAATCCGATCACCAATATTTACATTACTTGTTCAAAAGCTTTATTTACTGTGTTCGTGTAATCATTGGGACTATGGTCGGTGGCGGTGGTGGTGGTGGTGGTGTGATGGTGGTGAATGTGAAAGTAATTGATGTAAAAGGAGGTAATGTGGTTATTTTAAGGGTTGTGGAATCTGTGTTGTAAATTATTTCATTATGGGTATTATAGGTATAGTAGGTAGAGATGTTTAAATTAGTGAATAAAGAAGAACCGTAATATAGTAATTTGAAAGACAGAAGTTAAAAAAAGGAAAGAGATTGCTTTTTTATATAGTAATAATGATATTTAAGTTAATTTTCATTTTCCCTTTGAACTATCATTATACTTACATAATAGTTATATTAGTTTGGAAACTTTGTTTTTAAACCTTATTCTTTTTGGTAAATATATGTATTTTAATTTGTATTAAGTTTATTGATATTATTAAAAACTTTTTAAATAATATGTGTTTTAATTTAATATAATGTGTTTTTAATTTAATATGATGTGTTTTTAATTTAATATAAATAATGATGTGACACCAACAACACTAGGATTTAAGTGTGAGGGTTAAGATAAAAAATGGTTCAGTTTAAATATGGTGAATCAGTGTATTGATGATGCGACACCAATGAGTTTTAATAAGATGGGTTTAATGATGGTGGGTTAAAGATGGTCTTAACCCCATAAATAAATGTTGGTTTAGTTCTATGCCAAAAAATTTAAACACGATCTTAAAATTGAGCGGCCTTTATACTTTCCCACTCATTATTTTTGGTATTTGTCAATGTTTATTCCAAAAAATTTAAAACTCCCTCTATTTACTCCCAAAAATTTAAACTCCCTCAATTCCAAAAAAAATTGAAACACCGAACCTCCCATATATTTCCTGCCCAAAACTTAAAACCCCTCCAACATTCCCCTAGTCCAAAGAGCAAAATCAAAAACCCATCTTCTTCTTCATTCAATAGTCGCAGGAAATAATCAACAAATAAACAGCCGTCGATCTCTTCTTTTCTTCATATTATTGTAACCCTCTCATCCCTCTCACCCCTCTCATCCCTCTCACCCCTCTCATCCTTTTCTTTGATCTCTTGCCGGAAAACCCACCAAAATAGCCTTGATCCGGTTCACCGTCAGCCACCCTCTCCATCTTCTTCTTCGATCTCTCGCTGGGAAAAAAACCCACCTCTCTTAGGCTACAAACAACCTCTGTCCACTGGAAACAAATCCACTCACCCCCTCGGTACAAACCGCCGTCGTCGGTCACCGGGAACAAAACCCACCCACCCAACCTATTATCCTGTAAGTGTTTTCTAATATGTATTACTTAGCTAATTTCAAATTTTATTTTGTTAATTAAGTTTTTACTTAATTGTTTAGAAGTTATTTTGTTAATTAAATTTTTACCTATATTTTCAGTTTTTTTTTTTTTTGGAAGAATCTGGGTGGGTGATGTTCTTTTTCATACCCGCCAATTACTTATATTATTTTTGAATTTATATATAGTTCTCGATTCATTAAACATGTGCTAGTATGAATTATAAGATTAGGGGTAATATTAATGAATTATATATAGTTCTCGATTCATTAAACATGTGCTATTATTTTTGAATTTATATATAGTTCTCGATTCCTCAATGTTTCATGAATGAGTATAGGCTGATTGTGTTATTTGTTCCTAATGATTTTTTTTATACATATCTTTGTTCCTCAATGTGTTATTTGTTTCTAAAGATTGTTTTATTTGTTTCGATTCAAGTGGAGCCGTGGAGGACTACGGTTTAGTAGCGAGAAGCTAGGGTTTGATGCAGTTGTTCTTGCAGTTGGGCATTCTGCACGTGATGTGTATCAAATGCTTCTTTCTCATAACATGGAATTGGTTCCCAAAGATTTTGCTGTAAGTTCTGCTTCTGTCATATGGTTTCAGAGAAGTCAAGATGGGCGGGTTGGGTAATGGGTCATAATTGCTTTGGGCTGAAATAGTTTATTTTTAAATATTGGTCCAACCGGTCTGGGTGGTTTCGGTTGACTGACACTTTTTATCTATTATCTCGTTTCTCATAAATAATTAATTTGTCAATTATGATTACAAAAAACTGTTTAACCCATTCCCTTCATATTTTAAGTTCGAGCCATTTGGCACAAGAACACAACCCATATCCACCCATTTATTAGTAAGCAGGTGGAAATTGTGGCCTCTACGTTTTCTGCATAAATTATTTGTATTTTTCTATGAACTTATTGGACTTCCGTGATGAACAGATTGGATTGCGGGTTGAGCATCCACAAGAATTGATAAACAGTATTCAGGTCTCCTAAGATCAAACTTGCTACTCCCTCTATCTGATGAAAATAGCAACATGTGACTTAACTCATAGCTTAAAGATAATGCTCAAATATGTCAAGTATCTTGAAGGCCCTTTAATAAAGACAATAAGAAGGTCTTGTTGACCCGTATCTATTGCATCGACCTAAATGATAAAGGGCAAAACTGGACTTAACGTGTTAACTTTCTAAAAGAGGAGTTTGTTGCAGTTTACATGGGAAATGGAAGAATTTGTTGTTACTTAAGTGGATTATTGGTGGTTTTTGGCTTTTTGCTAAAATGATGTAATTTTAAACATGTAGTACTCTAAGTTGGCCAGTGAAGTTCATAACGGGCGCGGGAAGATACCAGTTGCCGATTACAAGGTTGTTGAGTACGTCAAAGGAGAGGACAACGATGAATCAGTTACCTCTCATCGGAGTTGCTACTCTTTCTGCATGTGCCCTGGTGGGCAGGTAATTTATCTTTTGGTCCTTCGCAGAAAACCATGTTCTGAATGATGCATCTTTGATTCCATTCATCTATGTTCTTTTCTTCCATTATACATCTTTAGGCCTGATCTTCATTTCTTTATTTCATATTTTTATCAAAACGAGTCCGTGTATTAAAAAACGGGACCCATAAGTTGGGAGAGTTAAATAACCAATACAAAACCAGCACCAGTCAATTTATTCTTGATAATCCTCTTGTTTTAGAAGAGACTATAATAAATTTCAAGACAACTTCGTTAAAAAGTTGATACAAAAGAACATATATAACCATTTATCATAGGTGGTTGTAATTTGATGGCTAGAAAGTTTAGAAGTCTTCTTTTTGTAGGTTGTTGTAACGAGCATAGATCCTTCAGAACTTTGTATAAATGGCATGTCATTTTCTCGGAGAGCATCCAAGTGGGCTAATGCTGCACTTGCTGTAACGGTTTCACCAAAGGATTTCAGTGCTCTTGGTTTTCATGGACCTCTTGCAGGTGTCGAGTTTCAGGTAATTCTTACTCTTAAACATTCTTTATCACACATACGACTCTCTTTTTCTCTTTTTAATTTCCAAGTTTTTTGAACTTCTTGGTTTAAAATGGTTATACTTTTTCAAGAGGGAATTTGAACAAAGAGCAGCTAGTATGGGAGGTGGAAATTTTATCGTACCTGTGCAAACCATCAAAGATTTCATGGATAATAAATTGTCTGGTAAACTCTTGATTCATTTCACCTTTGTAATTACCGGAGATGGTAATATTGTCCGTTTTACTTATGCATTGGTCAATTTGGGTTTTGTACTTTTGTTTTATTTCTAAGTGGTCCAATGGGTAAAAGGAAAACATTTTGATTGGGTAGAGAATGAGTCAATACTCACCCAAATTGTATTTTCAATGCTTAACAATTGACCACTAATGAAAGAATATAATTGGAGCTTCACCCACGACGACTCTGGGCTACCCGCAAAAAAGGTGGTTGCCCTGGGATTAGTCTGCTTGTAAAGCTATTTTCTTTTTAAAACTGATTTTGTAATCATATACAAATAAGAAGTTATTTTCTTTTTAAAACTAGAGCATTTACACACAATGTTTCATGTCGACCCAAATTGTCCTGCCGGACCAATTTGGCACCGGTATTAACTATCAATCAATGGTTGTGCTCATGACTCTTTTTGTGTCAGCAACCACTATACCATCATCAAGTTATCGATTAGGAGTGAAAGCAGCAAATCTCCATGAGTTGTTTCCTACTCATATAACAGACGCATTGCAGCATTCAATCTCAACGTTTGACAAAGAGGTTATTGCGTTGACCTTGCTTATTTTTTTTAATCTTCGTTGGCAAACAATCTATAATTTCAAATGTGAATGGCAATTAATTTTTTTTTTCTTTCTCAAATATCTGTGCTTGTATTCAGTTACCAGGATTCATCTCCCACGATGCCCTTCTGCATGGAGTCGAGGTAGGATTCGATTCATCTACCATTTTCTTATAATGTAATTTGACCCAACATTGCATTTTCATTGCATATAACACCATATGCATGTGACCCTCAAAACCAAAGATATTAACCACGCGCATTTGGAATGGTATGTTTAGCTACCATCATTAAAGTACTGATAATAAGCCAAAGCAGGGATTCGGTTAACTAATTGCATTATATCATGGTATTCCAGACTAGGACTAGTTCTCCAATCCAGATTCCTAGAAATCATGACACTTTTGAGAGCATGTCGTTGGGAGGATTATATCCAGTGGGAGAAGGTGCAGGGTATGCAGGTGGGATCGTAAGTGCAGCTGTCGATGGTATGTATGCTGGTTTTGCTTTGGCAAAAAGACTAGATCTTTATGCGGGTGACATTGAATCAATTTTCGGAAGGACTCAAAGTTCTGGATCTATGAAATACTAAACACACAATAACGTTCTACCAGTATAGTGCTATAGTCCACAAATTTTGATCCTTAAAGAACAGATTTTCTCTGTAATACAAGGTAGTTGTAGCCCTCTTCTACAGTTGAATGCCGTTTTTTGATGAGCTCGGTTGCATTTCTTTATTACTCAAACCCATAAGTTTTTCGAAGCTTTCCCCTTTAGTTCTTGAGAAGAAAAGTTGGAAACAAGAATATCCGTGATGATTGTCATAGGTGGATGACAGACCAGTGTTGTACAATAGATATGCATGTAACCATCACAAAGATTTGAGTAAGTTTTGTTATTAATGTAGAAAGTAATAGTATTAGAATTTGCATATATATATATATATTAAAAGACTTGATTGTTACTACAAGTGACTAGTAATATGGTTGCACTTCATGTAGCAAGAATGACATTGGTATGATGATGGTCATGTTTATGACCAGACGCAAAGCAAAAGTCCAAGGCTACGATAAATCATCGTAACCTTTTTTTTTTTTTTTTTTTTATCGTTGATCTTATTTACTGCTTGTTTGTACCGTGCATAAGTAGTATTATGTGTCCTTTTCAATGAGATCAGTTAGTTGAGTAACCATTTGAACAAACCATTTGAACAGACTATTAGTATGTCTCACATTGGTCTCTTACACAACTATCGCGAATGATGTAAGATGTCGTTACCTGCGACCTTTTAGCCGTGTCTTTTAGCTAAAATATTTGAAACACATTTAGGTGTCATATATTGCACGAACACACTTCTAGTATACTTGTATGCCTGAGCTATTTACCTGACTATGATATAACATTAGTCTCTGAAACTTTTTATTTTATTTTATAGAAATATCAAATAGCGTGGATATATCTTTTAGATAATGAATGTGTTCTGTAATAAAGTCGCACCAACAACGTTAACTTTTTTGTGTTTGTGTTACTTTTAATATAGTTTATGCTTTTCTTTTCCACCGAAAAGAGCACCAATATATTATTTCCCTAATCCACAAGATTAAATTAAAAATGTAATAAGGACGAAGCATGTTAGTAGGACCATCCCAAGTTAAATATTAAACATTTTTTTATTCTATGTTCACATTTTGTACTTTCATCACATTTTTTTTTCTTTCAAGGAATTAATATGTTATTTTAGTTAACACCATTGAAGTCAGAACAAAAATAATGTGATTGCAAAGCGCCCATTTTTTTTTTTATATTTATTTATGTGACAAAGATAGACAAAACACGTCTTTTAGAAATGTAATTATTTATACATCATGAAAATCTATACGATCTACATCTACGATAAAACTAGAATTTACAACATATTGATTAGTGAATAATTTTAAATACTAAATTACTAATATAGCCAAGATCCTTATACTTATCACTCATACGAATACAAAAATGTTGTAGCCAATTATACCATTTTTGATATTAGATATGTTAATTAACAAAATGAAAATAACTTAGTTCTATAATCTATGATTCTCAACCAGTCAACCGCCAATATTGACTTAAGATGACATGTAGGCCCTTTAATATATTGAGTTAGCCATCATAATTGCCTACTTAACATGGCCGTTAATCAAGAAAATATCAGCCATGGATCCTTCACAAACGTAATATTGGAAAAAGCACCTGGTGGAACCGTTTCTTTATTTTTATACTCCAAATTAAAACCAAGTGCTTGAGGGTTATCTCATCATAAAAACGATAATACTAGCGTTAATTCTATTTGAATTCGAAGTTCTTCTACTAATCATATCATTAATGTATATTATCTATGGTTATGATTGGTAAAATTAGCTTGTAACAAAAAGCTTATAGCTAAAGCTGAGAGCTTGTAATTGTAACTAATGTTAGCATGATATGTTTGAGAAAATATATACATATTAAATAATGTAAAAAAGACAGAGGGTGTAATATATATTAGTTATTGATTATTTAGATAACTTATCTTTTTCACTCCAAAAAAAAAAAAAAAAAAAAAAAAATTTTTAGAAGCTATTTTAAGTATACCCCATGGTTGAAGTGCCCATATATAAAAACCATAAACAACTAAAAAATTAATAACCAAACAAAAGTTATGAGCATATGAAAACCATAAGCTCCTATGAACTTCATGCCAAACATATCTTGAAAATATACAAATTGAAAATTAAAAAATATATATAGTTGAGTTAATTTGTCACAAATATAACGTCCGGGTATGGTATGGTATTACACCAATTGATCGAGGTGGTTATAAAGGTAAGGGATGTAAATAATATAACAATCTCATGGGAAGGGAAATACCTTAGTCTGCCACCATAATTTCCCGCCAATGCCATTCTAGTTAAACCCACTCCTTCATTACCAACTTTATCTTCTTAAACTGAAATTTTACAAAAATAAATAAAAAATAATACGAGTAATGTTTTAAGTATCATAATAAATAAATCATTATATATATAGTATATATAAAATAAAAACAAAATGGGAATGATAATAATAACACTTTAGTTAAAAACCAATGATGTAGAAGATACTTTAGCAATGATTAAATCTTTGGATTAAAGTGTGTGTCTCGTTGGCGCCAAAACATTCTTCTCCAACCCCCATCGATCGATCGGGCCTTTTCTCAACAACCACACCAACGTCTATCTATCTATCTGTTCAAAATTCTCTCCATTTTTTCTTTCATTTACCTCATCAAAAACTAATTACTGTTTAAATATTCATCTCGATCAATCATCCCATCCATCCGTCGCTAATTAACTAGCTTCTTCATCAGGATAACTCGTCTCTGATCGATCAGGTCACTTTATACATGTTAAATTCCTATTCTTAATTATTATTACTACTCCCTCAGTCCCAAAATAAGTGTCCACGTGTTTATTTTAGGATGTCTTAAAATAAATATCCACTCCAATCAATAGAGTTCGGTGTGTATAGATGATACTTTATTATTGGCAGATAGTAACATTTCTAAAACTGTGTGCATTATCAAAGTGGAAATTTATTTTGGAATGTTTAGAGATGTATAAAAAGTATTTCAATTAAATATCTAAGTAAATGATATGAGTCCAACTAGTTGATGCATAGAATAATTTTATGTGCGTCTCAACATATTAAGCATAGATCTTAGGTCTATGTTTGGCAAAACGTTACAGTTTTGTGGTTTAATTTATTTATCATATACTTACTTATTGATGAGTTAATTATCTTTCACCGTTTTAATTAGTTTGGTTAAGTATCATATTAATTTATTTTTTTTCTCTTATTCTGCTATTTTTATTTTAAGGTAACAAAAGATGATAGATCCACTTTTTGTGAAGACCTTATTTTTTTCATTGATATTGATATTATAATCATAATCATAATAAATATAAATAATAATAATAAATACTCGTAATAATTTAGTGTAGAATAATGTAATTACTACGTACCAATTTCTGAGAATCTGGCACTATTCCGGAAATCAGGGGACACTGATCTGCAACATCCAGACAAAACATCATGTATTGTTCATGGAAAATATTACTAATAGATTAACCGAATTTTTGTACTATATATAAAAGTTTTACATTGATCTTTGTTCCACATTCTTGAATTCGTCATGGTTTATATAATAATTTACTTAAAATCACAAAAAATCATGACAGAAATTTCATCATTGAACTGTTTTTTATTTCAATTTTTTTGATCTAAAAACCTTGCGCCTTGTGTCGCTCGAGTATATTTATGCATGTAACAAACGCGTTAGCATTTTAATTACGTGTTATAGAAGATGATCGAAGAGGTAACATGATACATATAATGAATTGAAAGTTTGATACACAAAACGCATGGTTTGAAAGTTTGATACATATAATAACAAAACATGACATATTAATTGATATATTCCGGGGCATTTAGCCTTGTTCTCTTTATATTAGTAACTTAAGAATGGGAAATATACTTCACCTATAATACTTTAAGAGCTAGTATGATCTTACTATATTTTCCAATCTGAAGGTCAGACATGTATTCGGCGAATTTGTGACATTATTCCGGCCTTGTCTATATGTAATATAAATATATTTGTTTGTGTTGTGAGAGTGGATTCAATGAATGAATGAATGAAGATAGACAATGATCTTCTTCTGCACATGGTCCTCCATGTTTGTTTCCATAACCCTGATGATTATATATACATTTTATATTTCCATTTTGCTGACTTAGCCTTCTTAGTTTAATCCAACTATTTGTCTGTTTCTTAATGGTAACTTCTTAACTGTAAAAATGTTAAACTAGACTTTATATATTATATTCCAAATTGTTATATACATAGATTCTTAGTCTCCTAATGATCTTATACTTAGATGCAAAGCAAACACAGAACATAATAAATAACTTAACATTCTAGTTTTATCATATTCCCTCGTACCCCACCTCTAACAGGATTGATTACCGTTGTTGTTGTTGTTTAGTTTGATCCTATTCTTGTACGTGACTACCCACTAACTGGCTTACCATTACTATATCTTCACATTTTTCTTTACACCCTAGCTTGAAAGAGACTGCAGGTGGAAAATTCCTTCTTTTGAAGAATATATTAATTTTTGAGAAAAGGTGCTAAACTGATCACACATATTATATTATACATATATTTGTATAGGTATATGTATATGTATATGTATATAGGAGTATAACTTTTTTCTTGTTATGAGTTGTAAGTGTGGAATGTAAAGTGCATTTTAGACTTTTAGTCCTCTTTTAGAGTAATAAATATTGAGATTTGATTTTCTTCTATGCTAAGTTTCAAGAATTCAAGGGATAATGTTTTGAGAAGATACTGAATTACATTAAGTTTGTTTCAAGAGAATTTGTTTATTTTGTTGGATCTTGATGTGCCTGTAAAGACTAATATGCTTTTGATCAGCTTTAGACTTTTTTGGTCATAACATCTCTTTATCTATTTTGTAACAGTGCAAGTGTGTAATATTCTATCAAGATTTATGACAGAGAGGTTCATATAGCATCATCTTTATTAGGAGTTGCTTTTTAAAGTGCTGGGAAATGTGTTGATCATATGATGATGATACAAATGTGGCCAAATTCAAGTAGAGTGAGTGTATGTGAATCAAATCAGAAACTAGAAAAGAATGCTGGAACAAATTTTCCGTCTCGCACCAGGGAAGTCAGTTCTAGGTACAAATCACCTACACCGAGGCGTTGTCCTTCCCCAAACACACCGAGAACAGTTACAAAAACACCCGTTCCTATTTCAACAAGAGCTGTATCTACAGAAAGAAGACGGCCCGTGACACCACAATCACCATCACGCCCCTTTACTCCAGTCCATGATACATCTGTTGATACGGAAATGGCAGCCCGAAAGGCGGCTGGCGGTAAAGTACCAGAGTCCTTGTGGCCTACACGAATGCGTAGTCTAAATGTTGCTTTCCAGTCTGATGCATTTTCCTTGTCTACCTGTAAAAGAGAGAAACCGCCCCCTCAGGCTTTTTCTGATCGCACCTTGAAATCATCATCAAATGTATCACAGAAACGAAATGCAACACCGCCTAGAAAGAGTACCCCTGAGAGAAAGATGAGTCCACTCAAAGGGAAAAACGCATTTGATCAGTCAGAGAATCAGTTACCATGCAGAACAAGTCCTAAAGTTTTAACGAAAAATACTGACCTTCCTGATATGCCTAACAAACCTTTTATTGCACCAAATAGAAATGTGGGGGCATCCACCCTCAGGAGAATACACGTAGAAAAGTCTGCAAGTGATCCTGTGAGGTTATTATCGCCACTTGTTGTGAACAGGAAGTTAGAATATGACAATCTACAAAGAATGTCTAATCTTGTTTCTTCAAGTTTATCAGCAAGATCTCTATCTTTGCCTGCTACTGTTGCCCAACCGCCTTCACCCTATAAGCCATCTAGTTTGGGTTCAAAAAGACCTGTAAGTCCAGCTCCTTCAAGAGGGATTAGTCCTTCTCATGTTAGGCCATCTAGTCCTTTGAGGCAACCTTGCAACTCAGACAGAGTTTCTGTTCTCACATTTGTTGCCGACATTAAAAAGGGAAAAAAGGTGTCTGATCAGATAGAAGATGCTCACTATTTACGGTTACTTTACAATAGGCAAATTCAGTGGCGGTTTGTTAATGCCAGTGCAGAAGCCGCCTTAAAGTCTCAGAAAGTAGCTGCTAAGGTCTGTTTTTTTTCTTGCATTAAGTTTTGATCTATTGGTTTTTCGTACATCATCTCACAAATAGTTACATTTCATGAATACAGAAATCTTTATTTAATGTGTGGAGAAGTAGCTCAGAACTACGTGATTCAGTATCTGCGAAGAGGATTGACCTCGATCAGTCAAGATTGAAGCTAAAGCTTAATTTGGCTTTAAACAAACAAGTAATGCAGTTTAAGTGAATCACTTCTCCTTGTTCCACTTGGTTTGTTTTTATATTTTTTTGTTGTTTATACTCTCTAGGCTAAAGTCTTTTATTTTGTCTTTCGCTCAGATGACCTACCTTAACGAATGGGCTTCAATTGAAAGGGAGAACTCTCTTGCTTTATCCGGTGCTATCGAAGATCTACAGTCAAGCACTCTACGACTTCCTGTTACTGGAGGGGCAATGGTATATCATTTTTTTGAAAAGGATATATACGTAATACAGAGTAATCATTAACTAATATTCATAACTGTACAACGTTTCAGTTAGATGTAGAAACTTTAAAGGCATCTTTTCGGTCAGCTATCCAAGTAATGCAAAGAATAGGATCCTCCCTACAGTCTACTATGTCAAAGGTAAGTTTATTGTGCTACTCAGTGACTTATATTATCAATTGTTTTGTCTATAATAAATTTAGGCGAAATGTTTGGGAGCAGTTTGATTAATGGCAATCATAATTACTAAATTCCTACTATCCTTATACAGTTGGAAGGACCGTATTGCCTGTCATCTGAACTTGCTATTGTAGCGGCACAGGAAAGAGCTCTTCTTGATGAATGTGAAGCTCTCATGGTTTCTGCAGCTTCTTTACAGGTAGTTACTCTTACTATGCCTCATTAGGTAAGAAGTCTTAGTTGTGATAATGTGCAAGTGAGTGTGTTTTGGTTGGATTATTATGTGTTAATCATCGGATAAGAATTATAATTTATAGCTGTCTAGAGCTTGGAAAATGGCAGGGTTGGCTGGTTAACGGGAATATAATTTTCTGCAGGTCGAAGCGGGCCAGTTTGTGTTGGGTTGACCCGGAACACTTATTTGTCCAAATGTTATTTATATCCAAAATATTTAGTGTGGTGAATATCTATTTCTGTTTAACACGGTGATTTGGGAGGTTTTAGGCACTTTGGGCTGCTTCGAACAATTTCAACCTGTTAGTTTGACTAGTAACTAGTTAGACATAAAGCACAACCCAAATCAACCCATTCGTAAGTAAAGGGGTCAAATTTGCCGCCTTTACTTTTGCGACTTCTTGGATTTCATATCCCTCATGATCAAAGATACTTATCACTTTCTTTATGACTAATAATATAATTTGTTATAAAATCCTAATGTGTAAATACTATCTTCTTTGATATTGGTTATCTGCAGGAAAAGGAATACAGCCTTAGGACACATCTAGTACAACTGAAACAAGAGACGACAATTCCATGACTATATATTCGCATCCGACACACTAACATCTGTTTTCTTATTACCATCTCATGAGTATGGACAAGTCTTGGAGCAACCGTTAATGTTACTTCCTTAAGTTCACAAAGTTATAACCTCTTTGCAAAATTGCAAGGGCAGAAGACTGCATACACACACATAGGCAAACCCGAGATTACCATTTTATCATCTCGCGAGTGAAGAAATGTACTATACTATACTATACTGACAAGCGTTGTGGTAAACGTAACACGATGAGTATATAGGTCTCCTAAGAAACTGAAAATTGTAATACTAGCACCAAAATGTTGCAACTAAACTTGCATATTTATCTTTCTTTCTTTTTTTTTTCTTTTTCTTTTTTGGTTGCAATATTTACGAATCTTTGGTTATATATGTAACAAGACTAACGATATCTATACTTTATATATTAATTAATTAATATATTATAATAAAGGATATGATATACTAATACTTACCTATTTTAGTAAAATCTAGTTATTTTTGACAAGTGATTCAAGAATATATAGCAAATCAAAATGTAATTAAAATGATATCAACTTATTTTTATGTAATATATTATACCTCCCCCAACGATGCATGTATATCTACAAAAAACATTACTATATATAAACAAAAATGCATCTTCTCCTTTAAAACAAGACAGACGGCCAGCCATTCTTCTGTCACTTTTTTTCAGTTTTTGTTTTGTTTTGTTTTGTTTTTACTTCTGTTTCATTGGTCAGTTGTGTGATCAAGAATTTTAATTTAGTTACGTATATCATGGATACTATAGATCTATGTTATACTCGTTCTAAAGCATTCATGAAAAAGATGTTTAAGAAGAAAAAGAAGGTGGTTCCGAAGCAAGAGCCGAAGCAGGAGCCGCCCAAGGAAGAGCCAAAGCCCCGGCCGCAAAAGGTATATATTTATCTCACTAGCTAGTCAGAAACAAGTCGATACGACTAACACGTTTAATAAATGGGTCGGGTTTTTGTCAATATCTTTAAAACAACCAATACAAAATACTAAATGTTATAAATTATGAAATCTTCTTTTTTTTTCTTCTTTGAAGTGGTAACCTTTTTATATTTTATTGTAGTTTACTCCTTAGTATTATATATAGTGTATCTTCAAAATATTTTATGGTTTGTTTATACCTGCATGTGTAGTATTATTCATTGCGCGCATCCAAAAGACCGAGAATCTTAACTAATGATCTTTTTTTTTTTTTTAATCTTGTACTTTGTTTGATTAATACGATTATATACATTTTCTTTTACAAAGTTTCAATTTAGTTGTAAACAGAAGATTTAAGACAAAAGAAACGAATATAGTACATAGTATATATATAGATTATGTTTTGTCATATTTGATGTGTGCTCGAATGTGTGATTAATCTGCAGATTTATGCGTATAAATTGGTTATCAATTGTGATCAAGAATCTGGCAAGAAATATACAAATGAATCCACAAAATGTGAATACTGTAAAGCTCAGCATGATCGAAAACCTGGTACCCATAAACCTGAACCTTATACAAAGCCTCCGCTTAATGAATATGTATGCCGGGATAAATCAAGACAGTGTACGACTCATTATAATAAACCGCTCTTCAAATCATCATCTGTCAGCAATCCACAATTTCCACCATTGCTTCCGCCACCATGGGTTGCACCACCACCAATGCTTCTGCCACCATATGATAGAACCGGCATTCGTCAGCGTAGGATGCACTCGTTACCACCATCTGCACAAATGTATCATGACTATGGAATGCAGCCGTATGCTTATCATCCGTTGGGAAGTTATAGTAATCGGTGGTGATTGATTGAGTCATTAGTTTTGAATGTAATGTTACTAGCTACGTATTTCATTATGGAATAATTTAGTAGATCAATTTTATGTTTTGTTTTATTTTATATTTGTAATTTGTAGTTTTTATCTTGCTCATTTTTTGTTATTTCTTGGTCATATAAAAATTTAATTGCTTGTTTAATTTGTTAATTGTATGCAAAAAGAGACTACCAATTTTTAAAGACTTTTGTCTGTCTTGTAACCGAAGTGTCAATCGTAGGTCATTTCTTGAAGAGAAAAGGTACAAAATTTGACCCGTTTACTTGTAATTGTAAGTCTTGTTATGTTATACGAGTATTTATATTGGCTTTAATACCTTAAAAGGAGGATATGGGCTAACTGCTTGAAAGTTATTGTCATTTTAATGCATTTACTGCCTATATACTATTTGGACAAAAAGTGTTTTTGTTCAGCATGGCCCGTAGCAGTTTGCCCGTTTTGACCTGTTACCCAACCCTCCCACTCCGCCCATTATGCCACCTCTATTTAGGTACACAATACATTCCATTGAATAATATTCAAGTTTTACAAAATTTCACAGAGATTGGAACTATTTAGTAATACTATCAACCGACGGATACTCCATTTTGTTTTGCTTAGATCATCTATTTAAATGAATAGTCGTAGGACTCATTTAGTGTCGTCGTGTACATCTGTCAAGATGGAGCCCGCAGATTAGATCTTATGATTGGGTTGCTGCAAGGTTTAATAAATTCAAGTTCTGGTGCCCAGTGATCTGGGACTGTAGTAAAGTAAAAGTATTCCATTATGGTGCCTTGTGATCCGGGATGTTGTTGCTGAAGTGTTTCGTTGGGCTCTGGGTAGAAATGGATCTATATGTCCTTTTAACAGTCAAATAAAAGTCTCAATCAATGACTTGTAGTCGGTAATTCAAATCCATTTTGGTGTTACAGTTAATCAACTTCATTGCTTGACAAAACATGCCTCAATGTTTCATCCAATTCAGAACAGTTGTTTCTAAAAAATTTATACATAATAATTTTCAGTTTTTTTAAACTGCATTACATAATAAAAAATGAATTCGATAGTTAATCTCGCACGGGTTATTAGAGTCCTTCAACTAATTGGTAAAGCTAATCTTAAAGCTATGGACCGCGGTGACGGAGATTGTATGCTCTTGAAACTGAAGTAGTGGTTGAAGCTTCTATGACTTCATCTGGGAGCATATAGTCAACGTCTTGAGAATGGTCTTGTCTAAGGCCTTCCAATTCATCTTCGGATATATCGCTGTCAACCCATTTAGACCAGTTCACATCAACATCATCATCATCATCGTCGTCATATAACAATTGTTTCTTTTGGATGCCATTAACCTTCTCAATTAGTGATTGTAGCATCTGATGATTTAGCGTCTCGTAGTCTCTGTTTGAATTTTAAAAAAAATAACACAATAAGTTTGTAATATAGAACACGGCTTCTAAGATAATGTTGACCAAACCGGAAATCAGATTATCTTTACCTGTATGAGTAGATGGCATACAGAAGTTGACATGATGCAAGTAGCACAAAGATAAACCTAACAATGCTTATAATCCATGCTTGCTGTTCAACGTCATTTCCATATCGAAGTACCAGAAATTCAATCAAGAATGCCAAGCATAACCCTGCAAGAAAATATTATTGTGAGATTTAAAAACACCCAAAAGTTTAAGTTATTAAAAACAGTAGCGTTAACTTACCTATATATAACCTGGATCTCACACTGTATGTTTGCTTCATGCTAGTAAACATGTACAGAATGAAGATTAATCCAGAATATACAAGGAAAGCTTTGATGACGCGTGATTCCACCAAAATTGCATTGTGTAGAATGAAGAGTTTGTCGATTGCAAGAAACATACTTGCTTGCTTTGACTCAAACATTTCCTATGAAACATATAAAAAAGAATTATACAGAATGATAATACGTGCATTTGAACAATGAAGAAGTTAAACTAGATCGAAAGGTCAACCTGAGCAGCCAATATAGTCTGTGACTTTTCGAATAGATGATTGTGAGATTTTTTAAGTTCTTCTTGTTTTTGTATGAGTTCATGTTGATGACTATGACCAAGCT
Organism: Asclepias incarnata; assembly: GCA_025447715.1. NCBI lineage: Eukaryota > Viridiplantae > Streptophyta > Magnoliopsida > Gentianales > Apocynaceae > Asclepias > Asclepias incarnata. The sequence continues at coordinate 17,005 of JAOEHQ010006858.1, forward strand.
GCATCATGTGTTGCACAGTAGCCCTGCAATAAAATGTGGAACTAAATTAGTATATACTGATATACAGGTGACAATTCCGGCCCATTCATTTGTGAACCAATTGGGTTCTGTCATCTCACAAGTCAAATGGGTAAAATAATAATTATTTTTTTTGCTAAAATTTAAATAGGTTGAACAGGTTGTAAGTCGTCCAAAATGTATAATAAACAGTGTTCTACCCCGTTTTGACCCAAACCAATATTACCTGCTCTCTTCAAGTGCTTGGTGCTGAAAACTTATAACCGTCTGGAGAACCTCAAAGGCGGCCATTTGGTGTTCTAGAAGTTGTTTTTGCCTAACTAAGGACAATTCTGCTTTGTTGTCAATATCATCAGCTTTGTTTTGCAAATTATCCATCTTCATAAACATTGCATCTCGAACTTTACCAATCTCCTTTTCTATCTCAGCTGCTTCACTCTTTAATCTGTTCATTTCTTCACACAACTTATTGGCAGATTCATTGAGCATTGCCATTCCTTCATCCACCTTTTCATTCATTTTTATTTGCCGGTTACCCAGCTCCAATTGAGAATCTGCTATTTTGAGGGATTGCTCATAAACAGACTGTGAATTCAATAACACAACACTAACACGTTCTTCAACTTTTTTTGATGTTTGAGCCAGTTCTTGTGTTTGAACTTCGATAGAAGATAAGGAGCCGTGAATATTATCTGAACTATGCAAGAGACGGTCTGCTTGCTCTTCTATGTTCTCTAACTTGTCCTCTGCAGATTCAGCACTTCTTTTAAGTTCATTCACTAATCTTTCCGTTTGTCTCTTGAATGCATCAGTCCTGCAACAGATAAAGTTCCATTTTTAGTCACCTTCCAAATGTATAGACAAATATTTTTTCCCATTTCATAGAACATGCATCATATTTGTTCTCTAGAGATTACCTTTATAAAGAATAATATCATGAGACGAATACATAGATAATTATTGTAACAAGCTAACTTTTGTTATCAAAATGAACAAATCGCCCAGCCCGCCCATTTGGCCACCATGACCTTAATGGTCAGCTGGTACCTGCATATCTTGGATTCCTTTTTGTAGTTTAAAAGATTAAAGATAATTACTGTATAAGGTATCCTATGGAAAGAGAAAGAGATAGATACTCACTGTAACTGATGGCAAATGGTGTTAGTCTCGAGATAGAACTCAAGATATTGGCTATGAGCTTCCCGGTCAACTCTCTTTAAACAATCTACCATGCGAGATTTTACATCACAATAAGGAAAAGGAGACTTCCCAATGTCTTTCTGAAAACAATCAGTAAGATACCAAGCTAGTCTAGACCGCTGTTCTTCACCAGCTAATATTTGTGCGCATCCTGCAAAAAGATTTTGATATGCATTTTGCCAGCACGAATTAGGCAAAGCAGCCTTTTCTTTTGCCTTTTCTAGTAACGTCGTTCCCCTTTTGCTATTAAATGGTTCCATGGAGAACTCAGCAACAACCATACTACTAGAAATTTCAGGAAATTCTGAAGGTGTTTCACTGGAATCGCCCTTTCCACTAGAAAAGAACCAGCTATGTGACCCGATGCTGAGTGAAAGCAATACAAGAACCCATAGGATACCGCTAGTATGATGCTTATAATGACTCATTGTCTGCACACACACACAAAAAAAAAAATCAATTAGGAGTGGGAGCAATTTATAACAAACAACAGTGTCAAAACTTCTAATGAAAGATTCTTGAAGAGTTGAATCATAATTAATTAACTAATATGGTGGTGGCCCAAAGGGAGAGAATTTATGGGCATATATCAACATCAGGATAATTGGAAGAAAAAAACAACAAAAAAGCTAAAACTATTTCCAATATCAAAATCTACATTCCTTGTGCGTCAAGCAAACGGACATAACTTTCTCTTATAGCCGGCAGATATAAGATCGACGTGTGACAAAATGCAAAGTTTTTTAGGATTAAAATAATGACTTGTGAGTTTCCGTGCTTTCAGCTGCCTCTATGAAGACAACTACAAAAATGAAAGACTATATTTTGAAGTTTTAAACATTCTTTGATTCTAACTTCAACATTAATTTCAAAAACTCGATCTGTTCGCTCAAATATATTCATTTTTGTTAAAATTCCACAATGCAACACCTATTTTCTGTTTAAATTGTATGTTTCTCACCAATGAAAGTCCTATTTAGTTATATATGTAACATACATATACTTTAAGCAGGAAATCCCGGCCTGTGCGAGTATTAAAGGAGGTCCTAAAATAAAGAAGTTAACGACCCAAACTCAATGATGTTGAAGATTGTGTATGCAACTAACTAAATTTACAACAATCCAACCAAGTTTTTCTTATATTTTTTATTTTTACTGTTTCATTTGTAATCCTACATATGTATATATAAAAATAAATTATGGAGACCTGCTTTTAATTAAGGTGTGACACTTATTCACTTTCAAATACATGAAGATTTTGTTAAATATACTCAACTAAACACTTTGCTTTTTGTTGTTTATACATAAATTTATATGCAAGAAACATCAAACATGATGAATTTTTGGAAAAGCAGGGGTGTTTTGAAAGTTGTTTGCAAAAGACGTAGGTCAGCAAATGGTTTTGCAAAACCAGTAATTAAGTCCGGGTTTCCCAAATCCAGATTTAACCTTGATATATATAACTCCCGGCCCGGTTTCGGAAGTACAGAGTCAGCTGTCACCACCTTCCACCATTACGTACATGCTTATCGTTTTGACAAGTATATGAAGCCTGGGTTTGGGAAACCCGGACTTAATTAACCTGTATATAATCTGGATTCGCCAAAGTAAGTGTACGTTGGCAGAAAGGTGGTAGAAGAGTCCGGGTTTCATAATATGGGATATAAAGTGTGGGTTCCGGGATTCGGGAAACCCGGACTTATTGGTTTTGCAAAACCATTTGTTGACCTTGCAAACAACTTTCAAAAAACTCCTACTTTTCCAAAACATTCCAAATATGATGCGTTACATTATTATATATATATATATATATATATATAATATAATGTCTACCATATCATATATGGGTATATATAATAGAGTAGTAGTTTTTTTGGATCAAAAGTTTATATGCACACATGACTGTTTGTAGGATTGAACTCCAGCCGGGTATTGATTTTCATGATTGACGCAAAACACGTCCAAATTAATACAAAGCTGCAGTCCGCTTATGAAATGAGAACAGAACAAGAACTCCAAAAAGAGGAGTTCTTATTGCTATTGGATTGTTACCGGGTATGACGGTTAACCAATGACCCACTGATGGAGTGGTGAGACATCCAAGTTTTACTCATGAGTTCATGGGGTACGACGGTTGAGGTTATATATATTTCTGCGGAATTAAGATTCTCGACAAGAAAGCTAAAAAGACATATATTCCCTCACAACATAAAATTGAAAAACCTGCTTATGATTTAAGACACACGCTTTTCTATACATATATTGTGAGGAAACATAGCCCTTTAATTTTGGCTTGATCAATATGAAAATAAAATCATACAGTAATTATTAACTATTAGTCACAATATATAGCAAACTATGTGCTCAAGATATAAGACTGATCCAACCAGTTAAAAAATTAAGAACATGAGACAGACCAATTAATTAACAAGAAAACCGGCCATATATATACCTTAATTTGTGTAGCTAGCTAATTAGAGACCAAGGTGTGTGTTATTAATGCAACTTAACCAGAAAATAAAATGGTGTGTTACGAAAGTAATTAATTGAGAAAAGAAATTAGATAGAAATATCGAGAAGTTAAGAATTGAAACAAATGGGATTTCAAGATGACCAACAGACCTTTATTTATATAGTAGTTTACAATATGACCGACCATCCATCTAATATTTACAGTTTGATAAATAATTATGCATGGGCCGAACACCACTTTATTAAGGAAGGTAAATCTATCTGCATTTTAATCATATCTTTTACTCCCGTAACTAACAAGTAACAACATACTGTACAATTTTTAATGTAAATCCGTTTCTAATAAGTTTGGAGGTTAATTTAGTTCATTTTTATTATATTAATATTAATATTAATAAATATAAATATAAATATTTAATATAATATAATATAATTGGAAATATATAATCGATTGATAATATAATGAACCATATGTGAGATATACTTGTAGCTTGTAGCTCAAGTATCGGGCCCTTTGCATTATTTATTGTAAGCTTTATTTAAAGGGAAAAAGCTTAATTAACATTTAAGATCACGTCTTAATTAGCATTTTATATTTATATCTCATTTTTCATTGTAGAAAGAAAATATGCTAAACTTAATTAACATTTGTTTCCCAGCATACGATATTATTTAATTAACAGAAAAATCAAAGAAAAATTTTCTTTTATTGACCGATTAGATTAGATTAGATGTACGTGTGTTTGTAATATATAATTTGTTAATTTTTTATATTTACAAATAAGGATAAATATTCAAAAATATACTCAATTTTACGACAAAGTCTATCATGAATATTCAACTTACAATTTCTGTATATACAACTTTCAAATATTTATATTCTATGTATTTTTTTTTTATGCGTTTATTGACAGACTAATTGTATGGACAGTATGTGATAAATTATATAGATGATATATGCCAACAAAAGTATAATTCACGGTGCACAATAATATGATGTATCAAATTGCTGTTTATATCAAAAAAAAAAAAAAAAAGTATAATAAATGTTTAAAAAACAATCAACTTTAGTTCAAAGTCTATTTATATGTATCTAACTTAAAAAACTTTTATCATGTGTAAACAACTTTAAAAAATTAATATTTGTATGTATTGATGATACAGTACTTACTAACGTGTAATCATACAGTATGTAAAATGCATATAAACTGTCACGTACTCACGTATAACAAGATATTATGACTGAATGCATACAGTAACAATAATAGACATTTATCCCTATATATATAAATGCTAGTATTAATACCCGTACGATATACGGATTGGCGATATATTTGAGTGATATACATCTTTAAAAAAAAATCTACATATAACGAAAACTAAACATACATTTTTTTATGATCGATATTTATAGTAAATATGATAAGAAATATTCATAACAATCGATGACTAATGTATACGAACTTAGTAGTTCAAAGTGGATAAATATTAAGTATATAAAATTGACAATATGTAATACAGTAATAATAATAAAGTAAGAATGAGATATATAAAAGGGATTGAAGGTTTATTGAAGTGCAGGTTTCGGCGACTTTTTCCTTTTTTTCTTCCTTGATTCGTTATTCTTAATCTTGTAAATATGTCCCTCTCATAAATTTTGGATCTCTATTAGGGATTGAAGGTTTATTGAAGTGCAGATTTGAGGTTAAGTATTTCGTTTCTAGGGTTTTGTTCATCGCTTCCGCATTAGGGTTAGGGTTTTACTATTTCCCTGCATTCGTATTTCTATGTGGTTCTGCATGGTACGATATGGGTTAGTGATGGTATTTGTCGTTCCTGTAGTAGCTGAATGAGAGGTAGTTCTTTTAATATAGATTCTTTACGTGATCATTTGAATAGATTAAGGAGTATGAGTGGTGGCTCGGGTAAAACCTCCATTAGGGTCTCTTCTCCCACCGAGTTTTTCTCTTCTAGTTCTCATGTTGATTCTGGTGTTCCTCCTATTACTGTGGTTGATACGCCACAATCTTCTGATAATGCGGTGTTGAAAAAGGTGATTCCAGGTCATGCTAATCTTGAGTCGCAACCTCCGCCTGTTGTGGAGGTGATGCAAATGTAGGTACCAATGGTGGCCTTCCTATGCTTCTAAGTTAGCTACACCTGCTTCTACGAGTAAAGATTCTATCAAGAAAGCTAATTTTCGTTATATTCGTGTTAATTCGGATATTGATGGTATAGATGTTATGCTAGCGATTGAATCCATAAAAGAGGTAATGAGTCGTTTCTCTAACTCTTTGTATGGTCATTTTCTGGGTGATCGACTTGCTTTTCCTGCAGTAGAGAACTATACTAAAACGCTTGGTCGAAATTTGGATCGAAGAGGATCATGATGAATGAAGCAGGCTTTTTCTTTTTTCAATATAGTTCTAAGCAGGGTATGGAACAGGTGTTGGAGAGGGGACCGTGGATGATTCGTTCAACTCCTTTATTGTTAAATGGTTGGACCCCGATTTCTTGTATGTCAAAATAGGATGTTACTAAGATTCCAGTATGGGTTAAACTTTATGATGTTCCTTTGGTTGCATTCACAGAGGATGGACTTAGCATGATTGCTTCCAAGCTTGGTAATCCTTTGAAGCTATATTCTTATACCGTTTCTCATCGTGGGGACGTCATAGCTTTGCTAGAGCCCTGATTGAATTGGATGCTAAGGATATTCCTCGTGATGAACTAACTGTTGCTATTCTGAAAATAGATGGGGCTAGGTTCTCTAAAGAAGTTGTTACTGTCGAATATGAATGGAAGCCTCCTCACTACTCTCAATGTAAAGTCTTTGGTCATGAGAATAAGAAGTGTCCATGCTTGGATAAGACCTCAAAGGCTCCTCAGAAAGACGATGGGTTTATTGTTGTTGAGCGCAAAAAGGGGAAAGGAAAAGCTGAGCAGCAAAAGCCTAAGCAATATGAAGGTTTCCGGATGAATAAAGCTAAACCGAATTTGATTTATAGGCCGAAACAAGCAGGGGGAAACACTACAAAACATACCTCGCAGCAGATTGGCACGGAAGAGAATGTGAAGAAAGCTCCGGATATCCCATCGACTTCTACTGCTAAGGCCAAAACGGTTTCTACTTCCAATCCATTTGATGCTTTGGCGGATTTAAATGAAGATGGGGTTAAGTCCAACTTGCACTATGTTACGGATTCTGATGACGATGAGGTTGTGTTTGATGAAACTACAAAGTCCATGGTTGATACTATTTTATCTGAGGGGGCAAGCACTCCCGGGCAAGAGGTTTCCAATGGTTAATATCGCTTCATGGAATATTAGAGGTATGAACCAAACCTCAAAGCAAAAGTTGGTTCGGCAGGTATTATCTGATAATGCTCTTTCTGTTAGTGCTATTTTTGAATCTCATGTGTCCCAAAGTCATCTTGAGAAAGTGTGTTCTAAAGTTTTTTTGAATTGGTTCTGGATTTCTAATGGTAGTTTGTGTAATAAAGGAGCTCGTATTATTGTGGGATGGGATCCGCGTATTAATTGTTGATTTAATGGTTCTCTCACAATGTGATCAAGTAATTCACACTCAAAGTTATGTCAAAGATGAGAAGAAAATGCTATTTGTTTCTTTTATCTATGCTCATAACTATTATATGGATCGGCGTCTCCTTTGGAATAACTTGTCTCGACACAAAGTGTTTGCTATGGGGAAACCGTGGTGTTTACTTGGGGATTTTAACGCTACACTTAGTCTTAGAGATACGGCAGCTGGATCCTCGGTTGTTGACATTTCAATGCGAGAATTCTGTGATTGTATTGAGCATCTAGATGTTACTGATGTTAACAGGATTGGGTTACAATTTACGCGGAACCAAAAACCCTGGGGCTCCGCTGGTGTTTTGAGGAAAATTGACAGAATTATGGCTGATTTGGAATTCCAGAAAGAGTTTGTGGGTGCGACTGCTTTGTTTAAGCCTATCTTACCTCTGACCATGCTCCTGCGGTCCTCAAGTTGCCTTCAAAAACTAAATTCAGACCAAAACCATTTAAATCTGCAAATCTACTTGTGTTTGATAATCATTTTCAGGAGACAGTGCGCCTTGCTTGGGAGGAATGGATTGAAGGCTTTCATATGTTTAGATTGGTTCAAAAGCTGAAACTACTGAAAAAACCCCTTCGGAAGATGCTTGTGGATAAATGAAATCTTCATTCTAATGTCTCTAAACTTCTAATAGAGCTTGAGGTTGTCCAAAGCGCTTTGGACATTGACCTACATAATTCTTTACTTAGAGAGGAGGAAGCAATTTGTCTTCAAGCTTATAATGATGTTGTTATAGATGAACAAAGATTTTTGAATCAAAAAGCTAAGATTGAATGGCTCCGTGTTGGTGACTCTAACTCTGCTTACTTTCATCGGGTTGTGAAAGCTAGAACGGCTTGAAATCATATTAGTTTTATTGATGATGCGAATGGTAGATTGGTTGATGGTAATGATGTTTATGATGCTTTTGTTTCTCATTATACAAACTTTCATGGCAAATCAGGTAATGTAGTTCCTTTGGAGTTGAATGGCCTAATTTCGAAGTCTGTGAACCAACACCAAGCTGTGGTAATGATTAATCCAGTATCTGATGATGAAGTAAAACAGGCTATTTTTTCTATGGGTGATGATAAATCACCCGGTCCGGATGGTTACTCTGCTGCCTTCTTCAAAGGAGCTTGGAATATAGTTGGTCCGGATGTGATTGAGGCTGTTAGAGATTTTTTGTGACTGGAAAGTTATTGAAGGAATTGAATCATACTACCATTGCTCTTATTCCTAAGGTTTCTTCTCCTTCTAATGTTACTGTTTTCGGCCTATATCTTTATGTAATATTCTGTTTAAATGCATCACTAAAATTATTGCAAACAGAATTAAAGATTATCTTTCTGATATTGTTAGCATTAACCAATCTGTTTTCATTCCGGGTAGAAGAATCTCCGATAATATTCTTCTTACCCAAGATATAATGCATAACTATCATTTAGACAGAGGACCTCCCGGATGTGCTTTGAAAGTGGATATTCAGAAAGCGTATGATACAGTGAATTGGGATTTTCTTAAACGGATTTTGCTGGCTTTTGGATTTCCACAAAAGATGGTTAATTGGATTATGGTGTGTGTTACTACTGCTTCTTATTCGTTGAGCATTAATGGCCACGTGCACGGTTATTTTAGAGGACAACGAGGTTTCAGACAAGGAGATCCTTTATCTCCATACCTCTTTACACTTGTTATGGAAATCCTCACCCTTATATTGCAGCGTAATGTGAGACAGGGAGACTCATTCTCGTTCCATCATCATTGCCAAGAACTTCAGGTGATAAACCTTTGCTTTGCTGATGACTTCTTTATTTTCATGCGGGGTAATGTGGAATCGGACAGGGTTATTATTGCCTCTATGAATGAATTTAAAGCTGTTTCTGGATTGTCTCCCAACTTACCAAAGAGTACAACCTATTTTTGTAATGTTCGTGATTCGGTTAAGCTTGCTATTTTAAACGTACTTCCCTTTAAAGAAGGCAAACTTCCTGTGAAGTATCTTGGGGTCCCGTTGGTTTCATCCAGATTGGTTCTTCGTGATTGCAAGCCGTTAATTGAAAAGGTTCAAAACCGAGTGAATGATTGGCTAGATTCTTGTCATTTTCTAGAAGAGTTCAACTCATTAATTCGGTCTTATCGGCTATTCATGTGTACTGGTCTTCTGTTTTCATCTTGCCTATGAGTATCATTTTGGACATTGAGCAAATTATGCGAGGTTTCTTATGGTGTCAAGTTGATATGCAAAAAGGTAAAGCGAAAGTAGCTTGGGATGATGTTTGTTTACCGAAAGAAGAGGGAGGTCTTGGCATTCGTAAGTTTAACTTACGTCCTTTTAACTTTGCTCTATTTTCGGTTCATATATGGAATATTTTGACTCTTAAAGAGTCATTGTGGGTTAAATGGGTTCATACCCATAAGTCACGGGGTACAAGCTTTTGGACTCTTCCATACCGAGGGAATTTACCTTGGAGCTGGAGGAAAATGCTTCAGATTCGACCACTCATTCGTAATTTCATTTGGGTAAGAATCGGTAATGGTCAAAAGGCTTTTGCGTGGCATGATAGATGGTGTAGTTATAGCCCTTTGTATGAGCGACCCCAAGGGAGATCACTTCTGCTGGATTCTCTATAGACTCAAAAGTTTGTGATTTGGTTTTGGATGGTGAATGGCGCTGGCCAAACACTTGGCTTAAAAAATTTCCCAATCTACTTGTTCCTCTGTTGATTACTAACAATGAAGATCACTTGTTTTGGATGGATCGAAAAGGTGACAGTTCTAGCTTCTTGGTTAATATGGTGTGGGAAGAACTCCGTCCTCGGGTATGGTCCAATCTTGTCTGGTTTAGTTATTGCATACCGAAGCATGCATTCATTATATGGCTGGTGTTTAGGGGAAAACTTAAGACGCAAGAGTTGCTTATGCAATGGGATGTGAACCAAACTATTGACATGTTATGCCCGTTTGGTAACTTACAGCCGGACTCGCATGTTTTTTGAGTGTCGGGTTTGTATGCAGGTTTGGAAGCAAGTCATCATGAAAGCTGGTCTTCAACCGAGGCCTTACCAATGGAATCTTACTGTAGATCGATTGCTGCCAAGAGCTAGAAGAAAATCTATGCAAAATGTTATTGATAAACTATGTCTTGCAGCAACGGATTACTTTATATGGCAAGAAAAGAATGCTAGACTGTTTACGAAGACCACGAGATCTATTGAAGTACTATCTGAGCTGATTTTATCCACTGTGAGACTCAAGATGCTTACTTTCAAATATAGGAGAACGTCCAATGTGTAGAGACTATTAGCTGCCTGGGATCTCTGTTTTATTAATTAGTTCTAAGTGATCACTAGTTGTTTTTTCTAGTTGATCTTAGGGTGCTGGCTTGTTTTTATGTTTGTAATCTGTTTTTGCATTGTTTGCATAGACGTTTATAAAGTCAACTAGCACACAGCTATGTTGCCAGTCATTTTTAGTAATAAAATCTTTTTAGTAATAAAATCTTATCACCTTTTACCCAAAAAAAAGAATGAGATATATAAACCACACCAAAAAAAAGGAGATATATAAACCACACCACATGCTTATTCCATTATCGAAGTTATAGTTTTAAATATACAAAAGCCAATTATGGTTGTAATAACGGTGAAACTCATGATGGTGATGTCGAGTAAGAAGAAACATTGTAACTTAAAATAATGATAATTTTTATTATATAGCTAAGCCTTAGATTAACGTATATCAAGTGTTTCATAGTATATAAAATTAAATTTTAATTATATTATAACTGTACGTATGATTATATTTATGTCTGATTTTGTCTTATATTATAATAGTAATATTAAGAGATAGATACGACATTAAATTAATACTAATATATATATTAAAAAAGGAATATAGGGTTGTATTCCCTTGAGTCCTAAATTTTTCTTGGAAACCAAGGGACAAATCATAGCCATTGGATCAACAATCATCAATGATCAAGATCAAAAGGAAACTTACACATGGAAGGGTATTTTGGTCCATTGTCTCTGATCATATTCTATCTTCACCTCCGATCATCTTCCTTCGTCATCTCCGGCGACAGTATCCAATCAAGTTTGATTGGAGCCAATCAAACTTGATTGGATACTGTCAAACACATTTCCACCACCACCACAGCCGTCACCACCAGCACTCCGGCGGTCATCTCCGACAACAATATCCAATCAAGTTTGATTGGTTAAGCCAATCAAACTTGATTGGATACTGTCAAACACATTTCCACCACCACAGCCATCACCACCAGCACTCCGGCGGTCATCTCCGGCGACAGTATCCAATCAAGTTTGATTGGTTAAGCCAATCAAACTTGA
>JAOEHQ010006859.1:0-17430 GCA_025447715.1 Asclepias incarnata
GAAATGATGTGGAAGTTGCTACTCATGGTGGTATTGATCTTACCCACTTTAGCATGTCTTTTCATTATTAAGATGATCATCTTACCCACTTTAGCATGTCTTTTCATTATTAAGATGATCAGTTTCAATATGGTGTATGTGAAAATAAGAATTACTTTTATATCTAAGGTTGGTTCTTTGATGTAAAACTTCACTTAGAGAACCAGCCAATTTAAGCAGCTTTTTATATGTCAACATTCTTTCACATGATGTTTAGAGCGAGCCTTGGGATTTATTATTGCCAACCAGCTCCAAAATAGTACTTTAGTTATATCTAAAGGTATTTCAACCAGAATATGACATCTTTATTGTATGTATTATTTTTTAGGATTATTCACATATTCCCTAATGAAGCTTGAACCCACGATGTCTTGATTGTATGGATTTCCTCGAATACGCTAGGCCAAAATCCTTTTCTAATTTGACATATATGTTTGGATAGATATTTCTAAAAAGCTAATAGATATTTCATCTTTCTTATTGGATAGATGGTGGAAGGACTTGGGTTTGGCCGAAGAGTTCAAGCTTGCTAGGAACCAACTGATGATGCACGGTACTTATGGTCAATGGCAGGCCTCACTGATCGCAGCCTGTCGGAACTAAATTCCTACCAATTTTGTTTATATGTAAGGTTTGTTTATAGGGTGTTATGTATTAAAAATTCTTACCAACTATGGATTGTTTGTGCTATTGGTAAATGCATTACAACGAATTAATAGTTCTCTCTTTATCAATTTGTTATCTATGAAAAGCCATCATATATAAAAATGAGTAGTCAAGAGTGCACCACAGTCCACAGCAAGGCTAGCAACTCTTTTTTTTCAATGATAAATTTTGATTTTAAGACTATTGATTTTGCAAGATAGTGGTTTCTTACAGAAGCATTTTGATCTTATTGAATATTTGCAACATGTGGATTTTTTTATATTTATTTTTGCAATGACCTCGATGAAGAATTTTTGCAACATATGGATTTTTTTTCTTTCTAGAATACAATTTTTTTTTGTTTTTGTGATGTAAGATTTGTTTGCTACCACTACTGTATACTACATTATCTACATTTGATTAAGATTATTAGCCGCATCGTGTGTGTATTTCTACTATATACAACCCATGTGTTTTTTTCTTACATTCATGCAATAACACGGTACCGTCACGCTTAACCACTGCCTTTTTTAGGTACCGCTGCAACGCGCGGGTACCATGCTAGTATATATATATATATATTGAATCTAATAAATGCCACAATCAAGGAATACAAGCTTCAAACTTATTGAGTTATTTGATTCAAACAAACTGAGTTTGCATGTACAAAGTTCATTAAGGTTAACTACGCATAATGGATAAATCTCTGAAATGTCAACATACTTTTCAATTTGTACAATGTTATAGCACGGATTTTTTTATTGCCATGGTTACCTAATGAGCTTTCAAAATTTATTCACATATGCAAACTAATACTTTTTTTTATTATCATCAAACTTTTAAAATTGTTCAGATATATGGTTATCAAACTTTCAAAAATTGTACATATATGGTCATTAAAACATTCAGATTTTGATAACTATATGTGAACAAATTTTGAAAGTTCAAGGCTATTTTTAGACAATATATGTTGAAAGTTTGACAGTAATAATAAAGTACGATGTGCATATATGAATGAATTTTGAAAGTTCGTTGGACAACTAGGTCAATAAAAAAATTCATAGTGCAAGTGTGCAACTATATAAAAAAAAGAATTTTTCTAATTCAATAACCTGTATAAAAAACTTGTATCTTCCTTATCAAAAGTTCACTCCCTAAATTTTATAATAAAAGTACAATTATTTTATGCACGTTAATGACAGCAGCAAAACCCAAAAAAAATAATATGTTGACGAGGCATTTGCTCCTGAATTTCAGATATCATTTTGGAAATACATAATAAAAGACACTGATGCTAGCTAAACAAGGCATCATGTATGATAGATATCCACGGCAAGATCACGCAAATTGCATACGCTAGCAAAGACACAAGAGCGAGACTTCATAAGTTTCTTTCTTCAATTTCCACTGTTATAATAATCAATATGATAATTGCCTATCAAACAACAACAACACAAGTCATAAAATGATAAAAATACCTGCTATCAACACGCTTATTTGTGGCCGATTTGCTATATATTTCATGCCTTTTCTTCGCAGAAAATCAATATATATCATGACTTACTAGAGGGGTACCCGCGCAATGTGATGACCCGAATATGTCGTGTAAGAACCCATTGTAAATCCCGTTAAAATATAACGGTAGAAATGGAAAGTTTGACAAAATGTATAAGGTAAGTATTAATTAAGATTTAAGATGTGAGAGTTCATTAAATATATAAGGTAAGTTAATTAAGATTGTTAGGATAAATGTAAAGTAGTCATTTTGCATATTGAATTTGTGTAACTTTTAACGATCGGTTGTAATTTATATAAGAGAGTAATAGATTAAAAAACATTAGTACATTACACTACAAGAACAAATTAATCACCCCACAAGTAGCAGACTCACATGCCTTAATACATGGCAATACATTCATACCTCTTTCACACGGACAAACAAATTATTTTGGATAATTTCCATTAATACCTAACATGCATTTGCTGATCGATAAGAAACACTAAAAACTGAAAATATGTGACACCATGTATGAATTTGCTTACTTGTGATGGCCATGGTTACATTTACGTTGGTTTTAAAGCCGCGGGTATATTGGGACACCAGGTAAGGTGAGACCTGCATCAGCGATGAATACACTGCCACTAACGTACTTGGAAGAATCATGGATCAGATATCTAGTTAGTCGAGTTAATGCTGGATCTATTTCGCCCAAAGGAACTAAAGGAATGATTTTCTGAAGCACATTGTTGAGCCACGGTTTTTTCATTAGACCTGACGTGATGTCAGAATTGAAAAGCCCGGGACAAATGCAGTTGACCCTGATATTGTAAACACCCAGTTCCATAGCCATTACCTGTTTTTTACGATCTTAGACCAGAAAGATAAAAACAATGTTGAACTCTTAAAAAAGAAATTACCTTGGTCAATGCGGTTACACCCGTCTTTGAAACAACATAAGCTGAACCTCCAGGTGCATCACCGCGATTAGCACCAGAAATAGAAGAGATGTTGATGATTGATCCTCCTTGATTGGTATCACGCATATGTATACCAACATACTTAGATACCAACCATGTTCCGGTCAAGTTTGTTCTGTTGGTACTATTCCATTCTTCTTCTTCCAAGTCCAATGGATTACTCAAACTACCTAAAAACAATTAAACACATAATGTTCATTGCCTTTGTTAAAGCAAATTAGTATATATAGAGAGAAAGATTCATTTTCGGGCTATCCAATGGCTTGGTGTACGTACGAGACCTAACTCGTATCTTAGTAGCCAGTTTCTAACTCTTACATGTCCATCTTTAAGATGTTTACTAGAGAGGTTTTTAACCCTGGGTGGAGCGACACTGGGTTCAGAGTGGCCACCTGTTCGACTTTTTCCAATCATGTGTAAAAAATGGGTACTTAAAAGTATTATTTTTTTAAAAAATTTAAAAGTTCTAATGACAAAAAAGAAAAAAAAAGACCCAAACAGTCTGAATCTAGAAAGCTTTGACCGAATTTGAAATAAGATATTTTTAAAGGGTTATTTTCAAAGATACACAGAATAGTGTTACGAATTGCTTCTTTCTTGAAAAATCAATAGATAAGCAACTTTTCAAAGTAGTAGTTACGTTGTTGTTTATTTGTTACAAAAATAAGCAATAAACGAAATCAAAACTCCTTATAAGGTATGTCACCTCTAATCCCGGCATTGTTAATCAAAACATCGATACGTCCAAATGCATTCAATGCCTTATCGACAAATCCCTTAATGGCTAGACCCTCAGCAGAAACATCAAGCTCCACAGCCACAGCCCGAACATCGTTCTTTTCATAAGATTGATTGATCTCGTCACAAAGAGACTTGAGGAGGTCTTTTCGACGTGCCCCCGCAATGATTTGACACCCGGCTTTCGCCAAATCAAGACATAACCCTCGACCGATCCCAGATGAGGCTCCTGTTACCATTACAATTTTCCCACTTAGATCCTCCCATGGCACCAATCCAGAAGATACTATTTCATTGGCCATATATGTGTTCTTTTGGTTTCAGACCCAAAAGTATAACTAAAAATAAGCTAAGGCTATAAAATGGGACAAATGAAGAGTTTTAAAATACACAACGATCGCAATGCAACAAAATACAAGCATGCAATATAAAATATGATCACGGAGACGTACAACGGTACAACCAATAAAATAAAATAAAAAAAAGCCAACATATGGGATTCGCTGTGATTTGTTTCATATTATTATATTTTATTAAATCTTTATCCACATGGCAATCATCGATGACGTACTCGACTTTAGCATTTTCATATGGGAAATAATATTCGTACCGTTTCTTTTGATAAATGTACCATAACTGTGCATTAATGGCTTGTATAGTCAGATATACAATTTGTACATTGTGGTACATTCATAAAAAATGGTGGTACGAATATCACTTCCCTTTTCATATAGGGTAATAATAAACCCACTGTTGGACCGGTTTCTAATTACCCGAACCCGAGCAAATGGGTCAGGGTGGCTGTGCATATCTCGAGCCCATGAGATAATAATAAATATAATTAGAGAATAAACAAAAGAGTTATTTTTGTTTAATTTTTCCTACTTAGATAAATATAGATAGTTACTTTAATTAAGAATTAGTATCCAACTCTAATTCTATGTTAGCTTGTTGATCAAGTTTGGTCACCCCTATATAACCGACCCATTGGGATTATTGTGGTTATGAGGGAATTCAGTTTTGAGATTATTTTCTGAATAAATTGGAGAGCTTATTCCAAAATTTGTGTGTTCTTAATATTTGTTTTATATTAGATCGGGACTTGATTTACAACACTTTTTATCCATCCACAGCAATACCTGTATCAAAAAGTTGTATAGTACAACCATATAATGCAAATTTTGCTGTGGATGGATAAAAAGGATTGTGAAGTTATCACCTCCCTTCCATATTAGGATAAGAAACTCAAAAATACTTGATGTAGCAACCCGTAACGTGGTGATACAAAGTTTATAGTATTAAATTAACGGAAAAATAAAATATTTATCCCAAATTCTTAGAGCCGGTCTTGAGAATTTAAGTGTTGCCCTTGACTCCTAGCAAAAATACAAATTTATAATTAAACAAAAATTTATAAAAATGACGATTAACGTTATAAATTTTTTAAAATTTTGTGCCTCGAAAAAAAAAATGGGTCCAAGACGGAAAGTTGGGTCTCCCCTGCATGTACTTAGGGCATTCCCAACCATACCACAATTCTCACTCTCACATCAACATCATATCACTTTTTCTTTCAGAACACCACCAGAACATGGTCCATCCCGACAATATCTCAATTCTCACCCATTCTCATTTCCATACACACAATACACACACACAAAACAACAATCCCATGGACCCACACCACCACATTTTCGCCGTTCTCATGAGAATTTGGCTTTCAGAATGTAGTCAGAATTTGGCCCGTGCCAATGATGTCTTCGGGAACTCCACTAGAATCTAGTGAGAACGTGCCTGTTGGGAGTTCCCTTACGTGTCACAACATGATAGATAAAAAAAAATAATGTTAAATTTCATATTACATTCCATTACATCCTTTATTAAAGGAATACCATGTGAACAGTGCTTCTTCTGACACTACATTAGTAAGCATATATATATATATATATCATATATAGGAAATATTCAATAAAAAGAATTGGGAGGTGTTGGGTTCGAAACACACTCCAATCCCCCCATTTGTTTTAATTTCTTAATGGATGAAGTTAGGCCCAAAATCCTAACTCAAAAAACTGTAGGAAAAAGTCAAAAGAAAAAAATTCAGGAAAAAGTCTAAAATATAAAATTTAGAAAAAATATTTAATTTTTATAAGGAAGAGATTTTTGTTTTTTTATTTTTTTTTCCTGATGTACATGAAAATTATGAGGAAAGAAAGGTCCAAGTTTTGTAAATTGTAATGCAATTTTAACTATTGTTGAGTCTAAGGAATATGAAAAATCTTGGAACATATTGACATCTTTTAATATGTGTTTTTGTATATTTATGTTTTTTTGGATTGTATAATTGTTTTTTCTATGTTGATTTTTTTTTTTCATTTTGTTTTATTACTTTTTAATTTTAAATTACTTTAAAAATCTTGGAACATATTGAAATCTTTTTATTTGTGTTTTGTATATTTATGTTTTTTGGATTGTATAATTGTTTCTTCTACGTTGTTTGTTTCTTTTTTTTTCATTTTGTTTTATTACTTTTTAATTTTAAATTATTTTCTCAATTTCATTCATTATTTTTGTATATTTATTACTTTTCTGTCTTTGGGTTCTATTATACAAAATAATATTATGTATTTCATATTGTAAACTTTTGAGAATGTCTATAATATTGTCTTTAAATAAATATATGTTTGATATAACAAAGTTTTGAGCAAACATATTTATGATGATATAGTTGAAAAGTCATTGGCTGTGGATTCAACCTAAGCAAACTAGCATAACGAAACTGTACTAACAGAAAACATAATCGCTATAGTTGATGTTGCGCAACGCGAACAACCTAGTTCTATACAATACAAATCCAACGACCAAAAATATTGTTTTTATATGGACATTGGTTTTGGACTAAAATTGTTTTTAATTTTTTATTACTTTTGTCTATATATTACTTTTGTTCGATTTTCATTAGAGTAAATTTCACAGGGGTATGTAATGAAATAAATGACAAAAGTAAATTTCAAGGGTGTCTGGTGAAAAAAAATGACAATCACAGGGGTATGTAATGAAATAAATGAACCACGAGGGCGAAAATGCGAATAACGACAACCACAGGGGCACCTAATGAAATTTACTCTATATTTAAATTCAAAACTTTCCTTACCAATTTTTTTTTTTTGGGATGGCCTTAGTTATAATTTTAAGCTTCTTTTTTTTTTAATAGAACATGTAGGTACAAGATCGTGAGGAGGAAATTTTTGAGGCTAGAAGCATATATGTTTTTCCCTTTTTTTTTTTCAATAGAATGAGGATTATCCGTAGATAACAAGTTATTTTATGATTAAGATGTAACAGTCTAACAAATTTTTGTTCTCATGAATAGTTCTAATTATTTGTCTAGTCATACCATGAGATTTGAAAATCTTATAAAAAACATAACTCTTTGTTATTAAACATTTGGTAAATATGTGTGATGTTTCAATTAATTAAAACAGAACTCATACATCATTTCACATTATTATTACCAGTTGGTTTCAATTTTGTAAAACCATCCACATCTATAACTACTTATAAAGCATTTTGGGTTCCAATTGTTAAAATATCTTAAAATTCAGATTTTGAAATGTCCATATTACTTTTCTTACATTTTTACATCATATATCATTTATCTTCTAAAATACCTACACTATCCTCATTTACATCAATTACATACACTACTCGGCGGCGCCGCATCCACCACCACCAGTCGCCGCCACCACCACACCGCCACCACCACACCGCCCCCGCCTCTGCCGCCGCATTGCGCGGGTACCCCTCTAGTTTATATTTATAGTGGAATAAAAAATATCCTTAAACTATGGTTAACAAAATTGTAATAGAAAAGATCTTCTAAACTTTGAAGTCTTTATTTTATACTTCAAGTCCAAAGGGTGTTTTATTCGTTAGGTTTTTGTCTCATTAATCTATTCCACAAGTTTTCATAATCCACAAGTTAAATGTTAAACGTCTATTTGTTATTTATTCATTAAATATTGTCCAGATAAAATGTCTATGTATATATATGTATATAGTAAACAGTTAAGTGCTTTTGACATCATCAATACAGAAGCTACCAAAATCACTACATATTATTGATGGCACTCGAAGAGATTTCTAGAAGCATAACAAGCAAAGACATAAGCAGTGACGAAATACAACAATAATTTTCAGAAATCCCCGACAGAGAATAATCATCTTTAATAAAGTTGTTCCTTTGTATCTATACAATAGATTCATTTTTATAATATTTTTTTTGTCCGTTGTAATTATTTGATGTAAATAGTATAAACTAAGAAGTCTAATGTAGAAAGATTTGAGTCCTTCCAACCAACCCCTTTTAGGCATTTTGCCAGTATGAGGTTAACTTATTTGATAATGACTTTTGCTCTTGGAGTGAAGTTCGGAGTTCAATGGCGATGAGTAGTAGTTTAGAGGTAGAGTAGATTTGTCGTTAAAAAAAAAATGTCTCTGTCATATGGTTCACCATCATTACTTTTGAAATCTCCACATTTAATTAGATTATTAGAATATGTCGTTAAACTGCATGACTTGTGAATTAACAACAGAATATACATTTGTGTGTCAACAGAATATACCAAAAAGGCAACGGCAAGTTGTTTGCAAAAAACATGCAAGCATGATAGGATAAGCCATACATTCACGAAGAAAAATCAAAACATTATTTACTGACTAAATACATTTGCATACAAATAATGTACAAGCAAAAGAATCAGCTTTGCAGTAAAAAAAAATATGACATCTTGATTTACCATCATTGTTAATTACAAGATAATATACAATTTTTTACCTATGGGCCAGACAACATGTAACTCTTTGACAACTTGTGCATCATCATCATCCACAGGGCAGGATAGGTGAGAAAAGCCTATTTAGATATTTGGAATAGATATGGCAAAATGGGCACATCAGGTCAAAACAAGTAATTTAACAGTATATGTCAACATGGGTCGAGTTTGATCAGAAAGCCTATTTAGATATTTGAAATAGAGATTGCAAAATGGGCACATCGGATCAAAACAAGTAATTTAACAGTACATGTCGACATGGGTCAAGTTAGATCGACTGGGGCACTTTTGACCAACTTTAATAATTAATTAGCATCAAGAACCATTATTTTGCAAAACTAATCTAACTTTGGGCAGCTTTCGACCCGTTTAACCCTTTTGGCTTGTTTCGTATTTTGGTAAGATATTATTTAACTCGCTAAAAAAAATATATAACCTGAATCAATAAAGTTGATAGTTTATGCAGTCACAATCTCGTTCAACCATGAAAGTTTCTATAAAACTGATCACAAAATCTTTTACATTGACTGTCTTCATCTTCTTCAAGGGAAGAGACAGCAGTCAATCAGCCATCACAAAATTTGCTTCCCATCGCGCCAGCCTTTGAATAAGATTGAACACCTCCATATTCGCCTTTGTTATGCTTTTCTCCAACCTCTACATCACTAATCAACATTTTTGTCATTGTGTTCTTTATCTGTTGACTCAAGTCACTCAACAGCCGTGTTTCTTTTACTTCAACACCTTCTCTTTTGCCGCTTCTTTTCTGTGTTGAAGATTTGGCCTTGTGTATGATCTCCCCCTGAATAATGATTATAATAAAACATCAGATAAAATAGATTATTCCTAATTCAAATCAGAATACTATGTTACCTGTTCAACAAACTAACATCTCTGATGACCAGTGCATAGAGATGCATATGTTAGGATCGAAACACACACGAACACACAATCACACAACACACGCTATAATCGAAAGAACAACACAAAGATTTAACGTGGTTCGGTCTGGGTCTGACCTACGTCCACCGGGTAACTAGGAGTGTTTATTGATTTCTGGGGTATGAAGAGTGGGTGCCAATATTACAGATACAATCAATCTCATTATATAGGATTGAGTGGTAAAGGAAATCCGCAAACAACGGTCCGTGGAATACGGATGACTGTTGTTGCTATCTCCTACTGTAGTTGCTATCTCCTACTGTAGTTGTTATCTCACATACTCAACGTGGATTCACACATACTCAACAGCATAAACATTGAAGGCAAGTCAGACCGCCTTTGATCCTCGTATTTTCAATCAATAACTGGTACCTATTTCGCTCAGTTAGCAAAATCCTTCAAAAAACTATTACACATTTAAGTTTTATCTTTAAATAATTGTTCCATATTTTGATCCTAACATTATTGTATCTAAATATTTAAATAACATTCAATTAACTAGTTTATTTTTCTTAAGGGAATATTATCAATACAAAAGAGTGCCACACGATCTATTTTTACAGGCATGATAGTCTATTATAAGCCATAACATCAACAAGTATCAAGTTAAGAGGTGACCTTTGGGAGTTAAGGATACTCGGTCACTTCAGTGGTCCAACTATCTCCGTAAAATTAGCTAACAGTATTAAATGGGTCAAACACGTTGTAAGTCGCCCAAAGACTATTAAATGCATACAAACTCCAAAAGCACCTCATTAGAAAGCTATACTTCAAAGGTATAGTTTTATCAGTCATATAATTCATGAAATTACAAAATGGGTAAGTGATTACTACTTCAATAATATAGTTATTCAATCATATGATTGATGTTACATGATTGATGACCCACCCATTTTGCCACCTTTACTTCTAAGTTTGTCAAACCTTTTGATTCGGATCTTCATAAAAAGTTACTAAGAATTTAGGACAGCTTACCAGAAATTGCCTCATAAAAAACCGCCCTATGTCTTGATATGGTTGAAAAACCTTGCAAAAGTGGGTTCATTATCATATAAGACTGAGACAGCTCTGGGATCGGTGCACTTGTATCATGACCATTCCAATTCATATACATAACCACATCCCTCACAAGATTTTCAATGGAAATATCCTTCACTGGAATTGTTTGCATTTGATACTTCAAGTGAGGGCAACCTTCTAAAAGAAGGGATCAACATCTACTTCCTTGCAAATGATCTTGTATATCTTTTAAGACAGACACATATTTAGCTGAATCAAGCTCTTTCACCCAGTTTTCAATAGCAATTGGATCCATGTGATCTATTATAGTTCTCTTTGACTTTTCTGAATAAAATCTGTACGCAGTGTACATTGGGCTCCTTCACGCTTGATCGGCGCTCCCAGAAATGTTTCTGAAACAAACACAAAAAAACCAACAATAAATGATGAGAAATACAGCAACTAGACTCTGGACCAGATTTGGACTGATAATGTTAAGCCCTACTTATTTCACAGCTGTTAGGGATTGCAAAAGGATCCATGCAATCGATACTTCTGGTTGACTTGTTTGCACCAATTGCATTTTTGAGTTCGAAGATGCACTTTCTTCATTGTTGATCGGTTGTGCCATGAATGTTTCTGATGCAAACACAAAAAAATCAACTTAGATGGTGAGATATTCTGTATCTAGACTAGACTGCATTTAGACTCAAAATGTAAAGCCCTACTTATTTCATAAGTGTTTGAGATTGCAAACGGATCCATTTGATCCATAGTTTTGTTCTACTTGCTTGCATCAAATGCCTTTGCAGAGCACATTGGGTTTGTAGATGCACTGTTTACATTGTTGTTTGGTTGTTCCATAAATGCTTCTGAAACAAACATACAAATGCCAACAGATGATTAGATATTCTGAATATAAACTGCATTGGAACTGAAAATATTAATCATACTTGAATCACATGTATCTAGTTTACCAGATGGATCCGTGTAACCAATAGTGCTTTCCGACTTGTTCGCATCAAATGTGTATGCGGTGTACACTGGAGTCGGAGATGCACTTTCTTCATTTTCGATGGGCAGTCCCATGGATATTTCTGTAACAAGGATAAAAAAACCCAACAGATAGTAAGAACAACTACATTTAACAAGGATAAAAAAAGCCAACAGATAGTAAGAACAACTACATTTAGACTCACAATGATAAGCACTACTTATTTTTCAAGTGTTTGGGTGAGCTTATTATTCTTATGCTTATTGGCCTATGCATAAAAAGTCATACACTTCAAATTTTTGGCGTATGCATAGGGACTTATTTCTTCATAAGAAGCCATAAGCTTGTAAAAAGAAGCTTTACCCAAACACTTTATTAGCTTATACTCTATAAGCTCAAAAAATAAGCTCACCCAAACACCGCCTTAAACAACTTATATGATACTTTACTAATTTTATTATTATATTTTTTAACTACTATTTAAGTTTTTATTATAAAATGTAATTAATCAATTATGTATATTATCATTTATATTATCGTGTTACGTATATTCTTTTGATTATTATATTATATCTAAATTACTTATTTACTTATACTTTCATCAGAATAGTTATTCTTTTTTCCATTATCATTATTGTTATAACTATTAATCTATTACTATCTACATAATTATCTTAATCAGTTTTTTTATTATATAATACTTTTATAAATCAAATAATACTATATAGCCCTTTCGTCGTAAAAAAAATATAGCAACCTTCATTTGAGTTATACCTGCATGGTTGGTCCTCCGAAACTTCTGCCGTATATTGTAGATGGTTCTAAGCGTGGAAAAATTATTTTTGTTTTGTGCCTTCAGTGTTGATAGGATTTCTTGTGGGCTCACTTTCTTCTTTGACAAATCTAGCACCAACCGAATTTCATCTTTAGACAATCGCTTTGCAAATGGATGATCCTCCATATGTCGTGCAGGTTCATGATTATGGTCTTCACACATCACCTTTAATGTCCAAAAACCATGCCTCCTCGAATATTTTCCTTCCAATTCAAATGGGCAGTTAGTCTTTTTGCTCCGAGTATTTCTTCTAATGGAGCTTTTACTTTTGAATATACCACCACGATCACACATAAGTCTAACTTTATAAATATCCCCACTAGGTTGTGCATTGGATCTTTTGGTGATAATAATGTAACCAAGAGAATGTCCCACATTTTGCACCCAATCTATTAAATCTTGACAAGACTTAAACATCTGAAATGAAACTTGTATTGTTAGAAACCAGTAATGTTAATGGGTGTTTTAACAACATACATGTATATTAATAAACTTAATTATTATACCATGTTAGTAGAGAACCCTGATGTGTCTTCAACTTCCAGATTTCTTTCGTTTTCATCACCTTGGGTTGATTTGTTTAGGTGAGAACTCGCCATTTGTTTCGAATCAGATTGAACGCCTACATATTCACCTTTATTGTATTTTTTTTCAACCTCTACATTACTATCAACATTCATGTCTTTTTCTTCTTTATCTATTGACTCAACAGCAGTATTCATCCAATATTCTTCTGCACCTTCTCCTTCTCCTCCGCTATTACCCATTGAAGATTGCCCATGTGCATAATCTTCCTCCTGCATGGTGATTAAAATCAGAATTCTATGTGATCTAATTAAGAACCTGATACATCTATTGACCAGCAGATAGAGATGCAAAAATATTCAAAGGCCAGGGATTTTTAAGACAGATACAGTCATGTAACCACTTAAGCCCACCAGTACAACTTCAATCCTCAAATTTCAGTTGGTAACTAAGACTCAGTCGAGGTCAAAGCCAAGTTAAAATATAGCACCGTTTAAAAAGTGGTACTTCCAGATGTTACTATCCTTTAACATTTATCTATATATTCAATTAATTAGTATGCTAAGTGAGAATATTATCAACACCAAAAAGCACTACACAATCAGATTTCACATACAGCTAGTTTGTCATATATAACCTATAAATATGAACAAGTTTCAAGTTAACTTGAGACCTTTGAGGTGCTCAATCACTTCAGTGGTCCGACTGTCACTATCAAAGTAGGTATGATCTAACAGTATTATGCAAACCAGTAAGTTGAGGTGGCCATTTCCTTCAATTTACCAAAAACGGGTTAATTTGGGTTGCACTTTATCTCTAATCGGTCGAACAGGTAAACTACATAAACTTAGCATAAAGTAAGACATGTCAAATGGGTAAAACATGTTGTAAGTCGCCTAAAGAGTGTTAATGCTTCCAACCTGTAAAAGTGCATTAAAAAGATAACTGTTTTACTTTTATAGTACTTTCAGTCAAGTTGAATAAAACAATTGTTTATAAACTAGAAAATTTGTTTATAAACTAGAAAAATGGATAGAAGAGGGTAGTGGGTCAACCTGGCCTGGCCGTATTCATATGTTATACGACCACCCAACTTGCTACCTTTACTAGTATGCATGTCAAGCTTTTTGATCCACGATATTTTGCATCAGAAAGACAAGTATGGTTACATCAGAACTTCATTGAATATCACCAAAAAGTTAGGACAGCTTACCAAAAACTGTTTCATCAAAAACTGCCTATTAGGCTTACTTAAGACCATGTCTCGATATGGTTGAAAAGGCCTCGCAAATGTGGGTTCATTATCATCTGGGAAGGCTATGGGATCAGCATCTGGTGCACTCGTATCATGACCCTTGCCACCAGTACACATAATCACATCCCTCACAAGATTTGCATTGGAAATATTTCTCACTAGAATTGTCTCCATCAAATCGATCTGAGGTGAGGGAACCCTTCTAAACAAAGGCATCATCTGTTCTCTTGGCATATGATCTTGATCTTCTATATCTTTTATAACAGCACCAGATTTAGCTGAATCAAGCTCTTGCACCCAGTTTTCAATAACCAACGGATCCATATGATCTATAGTTCTCTTCGACTTGTCTGCATGAAATGTGTATGCAGTGTATACAGGGCTCGGGGATGCACCTTCTTCACACTTGATTGGCTGTCCCGTGAATATTTCTGAAACAAACATACAAAAACCAAAAACAGATGGTAAGGTCGATCCGTCCGGGTTCCATCTAAATCAACCAAATCAATGTTTCCTGGGAGCAAGTTCAACCATAAGGCAAAATTCTGCATCTAGACTGAATTTGGACTGAAAATGTTGTGCCCTACCCCTACTTATTTCACAGCTTTTTGGAATTGAAAATGGAACAATGTAATCAATAGTTGTCGACTTGTTTGCATCAAATGCGTATCCGGTGTACAATAGGCTCGGAAATGCACTGTCTTCATGGTTGATTGCTTTTTCTGTGAATGTTTCTGAATCTAACATTAAAAAAAAAACAAAAAAACAAAAAAAAAACAAGATCAGATGGTGAGAATTCTGCATATAGACTGCATTTAGACTAAAAATGTTAAACCTTACTTGTTTCAAAAGTGTTTGGGATTGCAAATTGATCGGAATGATCAATACTTCTCTTCGACTTGTTCGCATCAAATGTATGTGCAGTGCACATGGGGTTCACATCTACACTTTTTACACCATTGATCGGTTGCTCTATAAAAGTTTCTGCAACAATCAGATAAAAACCAACAAACAGATGGTGAGATATTCTACCTCTAGAGTCTAGACTGCATTTGGACTGAAAATGTTAACCCTACTATTTTTGCATGTGTTTGGTAGTCCGAACTGATACGAGCGATTAACAACTCTTTTCGACTTGTTTCCATCAAATTTGAGTGAGCTCGTAGATGCGTTTTCGTCACCGGTGGTGGGTTGTCCCTTCAATATTTCTGAAACAAAGTATACAAAAACCAACAACAGACGGTATTTGAGTTCTACTGGCGTGTTAATGAAATAGCTATAACCTTCTCGTCGTAAAAATGACACAAGAACTTGTATATGAGTTATACCTAAATGCCCGCTCTTCCGAAACTTAGTAAGTGCATTGTAAATGGTATTCAACGTGGACATATTATTTGCATTTTGCTCCTTCAGTGTTGCTAGAATTGCTCGTGGTTTCATATTCTTCTTTGACAAATCTAGCACCAAACGAGCTTCATCTTTAGACAAACGCATTGCATATGGATGACCCTCCATATTTTGTGCAGGTTCGTGATTGTGTTCTTCACATATCACCCTTAACTTCCAACAATCGTACTTGCACGAATATTTTCCTTCTAATTCAAACGGGCAGTTAATCTTTTTGCTCGTAGCATTTGTAACCGAGCATTTATTTTTGTATACACCACCACGATCACACATAAGTCTAACTTTATATACAAACCCACAAGGATGTGCATTGGATCTTCTAGTAATAATAACGTAACCAAGAGAACGTCCCGTATTTTGCACCCAATCCGTTAAATCTTGATGAGACTTAAACACCTGAAATTGGCTTCTTTTTTATTAAAAACCAGCAACATCACTCGATTATTAACAAGACAAATGTATAGTAACAAGTATAAACATTGTACCCTATCTGGGGAAAATTCTGATGTGCCTTCAGCAGCAAAACTTCCTCCACATTCATCGCATTTGGTCGGCTTATTTGTGTGATAACTTGCCATTGTAATAAGACAGATAGTACTGATTGCAAATGAAGTGATGGGTTGCTAAAAGAGATAAAACACGACAAAAAGGGGTATAAATAGCAATACCCTTATAACAAAATTTGAAATTTTGAAACCGCCAAAAATAAAGAGTAAACAAAGTAGGTTTTCCATGTTCAAGTTACCCGGGAAGAACAAGTGTTTGACATACTCAGATGTACGCATCCTAACCAGGGTATCCCAGTAACCGTGACCCAGCCCACCAACCTCCAAAGATACTTACGTAAGGAGGTTCGGACACTTATGAGGACATCAGGTGATCAGGACGACTGACCACTAGACCACCTTGGTCGTAAAATGTTTTACTTCATTTTTGTATTTTGCATTTTTTTTCCCCCTAATAACAGCATTACCTAGGGTGGGTGGGTTTTACATTCAGTGAAAAAGATCTACTCTAAAATAACAAACAAAGTTTAGATTACAAATAATTAATTAGTGAGCAAAATAACAGAGATTAACTTCAATAGCATAATCATAATCATGTAAAATAAATAATAGTAAATAGAAACCCTAAACATTTATATAAATATAGCAAAATTAGCACAAAATTGACTTACATTTGTTGATTAAGCAGAAGATGGGTGGTGATTAAGAAATTTGAATTATTATAATTTTAAGGAGAAAAGGGGGGGAAATGAAAGAGGTTTTTAATTTAACTTATTTATGAGCTATGGAGTGAAGTTTGATGGGAAGCCGGGAAAATACGTCTGTTTCCAATAAAGCCTGTCCATTTTCATTTTCCTAGGTAAAAGCAAATGGACCGTTATTATCAATTTACTGTTTAAATTTTAACTTTAGATTTCTCAACCGGTACCGAAACAATCTCAAATCCAAAACCAAAATCGATATCATATCGAAACTATAGATATTAGGGTGTTGACAATGGCACTAGATAGGAGTGCGGTATGCCTCATACCACACCGGAACGTCGCCGCCGGTCCCGTGATATGAGGCACGGTATGAAACTCACGGCAAAGATAGTAGTGTGGTATGGAAGAGGTGGCATCTTAAAAATACCAAATAATTTTATTAGGTATACTAAGGCCATCTCCAATGGCTTTTACAAAATGTCCCAACATACCGGCCACCTCAGCAACACGTCAGCAAACTGTTCCAGC
>JAOEHQ010006870.1:0-17428 GCA_025447715.1 Asclepias incarnata
CTTGATTTCAATACTTTATTTGCTACTACATTGTCTTTCAAAACATTTTTAAGTCTTTTACATTGATTTTACACTCAAAGTATTTCAATATCTTGAAAGCAATTAGCACCTACCCTGCGAACGAAAGTATTGGTCACTTAATTATCTTGAGTCTTCTTAATTGATTATCTTGAATAATTTTTGCCCAAAACAATTAGGAACCCCTAAAAGGTCAGGAACCTTTAGTAACTTTTTTAAAATTAAAATTAAAAGTGTATTTTAGTAAAATCATTTATCATTTACTATATAATTGCTCACACATGTTTATATGACTATCTATGTACATTTGATCACCAACTATCTCATGAAACATTTATTTACAAATTACTTGCATACATAAGCTCATAGCACTATTCATGCACACGTATGCTCAGAATTCATGTCTCCACATAATTGTATAACGGATGAAGATCCATGTCTCCACATAATTTTAAAATTCAAAATTGCACCTAAATAACTCAAAAAACAATCACCATGTAAAGAATAATCAATGGTTAATATTGATTTAAAAAGTTTAAAAGGGTTGCTAAAATTACTTTTCACGATATATATATATATTAAAATAAATTCAACGAAAAACGTATAAAGAATAGTAAATTTTGTTGTTTTTTTTAATGGCCCAATTTCTTTTTGGTTTTTGGTTTTTCCAATTTTATTTTTCTTACTCCACAATTATTTTTCTATTATTTGTTTTTATTTTTGATTTGAATTTTAATTTTTTTAGAAATGTATAAAGAATAGTAACTTTTGTTGTTTTTTTTTTCATGGCCCATTTTTTTTTTTTTTTTGGTTTTTTTTTCCTTACTCCAGAATTATTTTTCTATTTTTTGTTTTTCTTTTTGATTTGAATTTTATTTTTTAAAAATTTTAATGGTTTTGACTTTTATAATTTATGATATATTGTTTAACATTTTTTAATGTAGTCTGGTATATATATTATAGTAACTTCAGATTGCGTCATTTTTTTAAACCTTTTTGCCACCAATTTATATATATATATATATTACACCAAAAGTTTTATTTTTTGGTTTCAAACTTTTGTATTTTGACACTAAAGTTTTTGTTTTCTAACCCTTTTGCCACCAATATCTTTTTTATTCTTTAGTTTCCAACTTTTACATTTTGACACTAATGTTTTTGGTTTTAATTTTGGACATCAACAGTTTTGATCCATGTCATTTTTACTCTAAAGATTACATTTTAAATTCTAGACACCTAACGAACTCTTTTAACTTTCACACAAAAGTTTTAATTTTCATATTTTAACTAACACGTGACACCTTGATTTTTTTAATTTATAATTTGTTGTATTTTTAACCAAATAAATACTACACGTTCTCTTGAAAAAGTTTTGTGTTTTTTTTTTATCCCCCCACCTATTATCGTATACGTTTCCAAAAACCGACGCCGCACATCGATCGGCACAAACCACTTATTTGTAACAAATTATATCATCGTTATCGAAGTATCATTATTAATATTAATAATATTTTATTGTCATATTTTTCATTACTGTTACATATTATGTTCGTAACACATTATATCATTTTTCTATGAGTGTTATTATCAGTATTAATATAGTTATTGTTAGACGTTTCGTTATTTCTACTACATAGGCCACCCAAATATTTAATTGTTTTCCTTTAGGCAATCCATTTATTAAAAAGGATTTTTAGGCCACCCAAGTTTATATCTCTTTTCATTTAAGACAATTTAGCCAAAAACTACATTTTATGACAATAATACTCTTAAAAATATGAAAGAAAATGTATATTTCTTTATTAACTCAATTTTACTTGTCTTCATAGTTAATTAAATAAAGTAAATAAACCAGGGATTTTGTTTATCAATAGGTGTTTAAGTATCGATTTGCGGGCGTTCTTCATCGGAAAAATCACAAACTTATGATGTTTATTAAATTTTTTTATAAAATGCTATGATTATTTTATAGTTAATGATTTTGTTACATGGATTTGATGCCATGTATTTGACTATTTGTTCACCCTATTTTTCACAGCTAATGAATTATTATAAATCAAGGATTTATTTTGCTGAACAAGTGATGATGATAAAATACGAAGTTATTTTAAAGGCTTGGTAAATAACTATTGATCTATTTAAACTTAGTAATATGATAGAATCAATTTAGGTTACAAATAAAGAAGCGTGTTTGAGGAGAATGATTTATTATTTTTTTTGTTGTATATAAAGAGGTAAAATTGAAATTTTACTATAAATGATCTTGTATATAGCTTTAATGTTTTAAATGAAAAGTATTTTTGTGATTTTAATGTATTTTGATTTATTTTTGGCATTAATTGATGTAAATGAAAAGAAATTAAAATTTGAGTGGTCTAAAAATCTCTTTTCATATAATGGTGGCCTAAAGGAAAAAAAAATTAATAATTGGATGGCTTCCATGAACATTATCTATACTACCTTATAAAGCATTTACATAGTATCTTAAATTTTGAATTTTTTAAACATTACCATATTTAACTTATTATTTAATGTTTATGCTATATATATTATACATTATATATATATATATAGATTTACATAACAACTTTTATTTATATATATTTTTATCAATAACAACAAATACAGCTTTTATATACATATGTTAGACAATTCAGAACGGCAGTCGGCGAAGCCGATTACCGGACACCATCACCTTTTAACATAGTTTGATTAAGATTCTTTAGCAAAATATAATTATATTTTTTTTCAAATATTTTACTATAATTAAATTAGGTAAAGATTATCACATATTTAAAAATCAAACAAATATTTGATTAATAAATAAATTAAAACACATGTGTAGATCAAGGATTATGTCACGTGTCGTTTCAAGAATCCTTCAATCCTATTTTAATATATTGGTTGATATTATAACTTATTATCGATGATCAAATAATGAGATTTGGTATGTATAGCAAATTTAACGATTTTTGTAAGAAATATTGTTGGCAAATTCTTTATTTAATTCACACGTCAAGATGTTACTTTGGACTTTAAGATACCAAAATAATAGTAGTATCTTTAAGCAAAATTTTCTATATTCTTAATCATATTTAATGCAAATTACATTTATTCTAAATTTATAATTTGGAATCCCCTTCAAGAGAATGAAACATAATGCACACGTCCTTCGTGACATATATTTGGACATGAATTTGTCTAGTAGTAGAGAGTGTTTGAACGAATCGACTGCAGTTTCTTCGACTTTCTCGATTTGACAAATATAAAAGCTCAAATCGAATAAGTCAAAGCAAACCAAACCAAATACGATGATTTGGTTTCGATTCAATTTCAATTTGAACCGAACCAAACCATTTCAAGTTATCAGTATACTAAAATCTTACAGGGTAGTTGTGTAGATAACAATGTAGTACAAGGTAGTGGTGAGCAAAATCCGAACCGAAAACCAAAAAACCCGTAAAAACCAAACCAAAAAAATCGAAAACCCAATGGTTTTTGGTTTTGATTTTTTGAAAACCGAAAGTTTTGGTTTGGTTTCGGTTTCTTATGAAAAACCGATCCATAAAAAACTGAACCGAACCAAAAATATATATTGTTTAACTTATTTTATATTTATATCATTTTATTACTTATGCTTAGTATATATGTTAATATATTTGCTTTTTGAGTGTGTATCAATATTAATTAGATGTTTTAGATGAAATATACAATAGGATCGATTCATTTTGCTAAATTTCATATTGAATCAATGCATAAAAGATATATATAGTTATATATGAAGTTTGTTTGAAACCTATATATAAAATTTGTTCAACTTATTTTAATGGATTTATTGTCATTGTTGTAGTGTATTGTGTTACTGATATTGCTTGAAAAAGTTGTTGAAGTTGTACCGTAATCGTAGGGAATAAACATTAAACGTTTATAGCCTAAGTTATCCCAAACCCACAAGTGGTTAAAAACTGAGTAAAAATCGAAAACCGAACTGAAATAGGCCCAAACCGAAAAAACCGAACCATATAAAACCGAAAACCATTGGTTTAAATTTTCAAAACCCGAATTATTTCAGTTTGGCTTTTGGTTTTGGTCAAAAACCGACCCAAACCGAACTGTACTTACCCCTAGTACAAGGGATTAAGGGGTTTCTTCCGATTTATTATTTTTTTGTTAGGAAAATTCTTTCTAGTAAATGGAAATTTTA
Organism: Asclepias incarnata; assembly: GCA_025447715.1. Taxonomy (NCBI): domain Eukaryota; kingdom Viridiplantae; phylum Streptophyta; class Magnoliopsida; order Gentianales; family Apocynaceae; genus Asclepias; species Asclepias incarnata. The sequence goes on from JAOEHQ010006870.1 coordinate 4,223, forward strand.
ATGTTAATCATTTAGCACAAATAATTACTAAATAAAAGAATATAATATATTATATTCTTTAATACTTATTTAAAATTATAAGTTATTTTAAGTAATATATATATATATATGGACTGGTTATTGTAAAACAAGTGTTGAAGTAAAACAAATAAGATAAGATCTTGACCATTAGATCATTACAAAATTGATGCACGAAAATTCATAAAACATAAGCAATTAAACATACAGATTGATGCACGAAGATTTTCATGATGTACAATGATTTTCAGTTAAGAGAAAATAATTTTTTATTTATTTTACTTTAATACTTGTTTTTATTTAACAGAACCTATATATATATATTAAATTTGGTATTCAAATATATATTGAATTGGTAAATCAAACCATAAACCAAATTACAAAATCGATTTAATCTCAAGTCAAATCAAAAAATCAAACTAATTTTAAAATGTTAACTTTAATTAGATTTGATTTTCGGTTACTTTGATTTAAATCCATATATATCACCTCACCCTATAAACACCCCTAGTATAAAGTGCCTATAAACAATCTTGTAAAAAATGAATCTTATTTGTTATGAAAAACCAAACCGTACCATCATTGAAAAGAGGAAATAGAAGAGGAAAATGATATATATTCTTTTTAAAAAATCAAACTCATAATTCTTTTCATAACTTTTTTTTTTTTTTGCAAACTGAATTATATTTTAATCACTGAAAATATTTACATTTTAACAGTTACTAGTATCTTGGACATTCTCAAGTACTACCCAACATACATCTAACCATTCGGTGCCAATCTAAATCAAATTCGACATACAACTCAATTCTACCAATAAAAACAGTAATAACATAGCATCATTAGGAACACCAACTGACTAATTCATCCCTGCATAGTATACATGACACAAGACCACCAATCTATCAAACTAATCCACTAATGCCAGACAAGGACCAAGAAGCCTCATCTTTTGCGGCTCTCTATTCCTAGTCGAAAACACTAGCCTACACATCAACAACCCAACCAGAACCAATCAATTCTTCTTAACAAAGTTGGGTTGGACACCCCACACCTTATATTCCCTAATGACATTAGCAGCATTCCTAAACTTCAATCCCATAAGCCTCAACTTAATTGCCTCACTAACACTCCCAATAACAGCAATCTTATTCCTCTCTCCTCCATTAAACAATCTTTTATTTCTTTCTTGTCAAATATAGTAAAGTAGCTCCAAAAAAGCCTTCCCACAACATTGGCCACTACATTGTTATGACACTGTAAGACCGATCGGAATGGGGGCGTGCCCCTGCGCTTTTTCATGTAACCACGCCCCACATAGCCCACACACACCACCCCGCATGGCGTTTTTGGAAAAAAAATGGTGGTCAAACGTTCTATTTGAGACACCGTGAGGGGCTCTAACTTTTGCAGGCTTTTACCAAAAAGCCACTTGGTTATAAATGTTGTCAGGTACCTTTTGCAGGCTTTTCAAATATATTATTGCTTTTGTACCTACTAAATTTTGAACGCCCAATATAGAACGTAGCAAAAACCCACTCCCACAAAAAAATAGGGAAAGCCCTTGCCAACTCATCCACCACATGGCGTGAGATGCCCCTATGAGGGGCTTCCCCCATTCCTGTTAGTCTAAAGACATTTTTGTGATAATATTCTTCTAGTCCCTTATGAATTTATGATTCCTTTTAGAGAACTCTTCTTCAACACTTCTTCCCAAACAATCTTAGAGAAACTACATTGGAAGAAAAATAATTTCATATTTGCATCGTTGTTTCACACCATAATTCTCTCGTGTGTTTGTAGTTTTTCTTGCACAGCCAATCATAAAATAAACATATGAGTTGGAATACCTAGAAAGTACCAAACAAGTTTGTTTTTTTTTAATATCTTAATTATATGACAAATGTAATCAACTGATTTTTTCTATATTATCAAGTATTATAATTTTGTTAAAAAGATTATTAGCCTGGTGGTTTAAAAGATATATATTTTTCAATGAAAAAACTTTATAAGACAATATGCTATGTTTTTGATTCTATAATAGAACAAGACGCAACTTTATATTCACGCGCCAATCACTTTCAATTAAAATTTTTAACAATTAAATAGGTCCTACAACAATTTCCTACTATATTTTTGTGCTAGTTGATCAGTCAATCATTACTTTTCCTAAGATTTTTGTATATTTTACTTCTGGTCCTTGAAGTTAAAATAGTTTCAAGAAATGGGAGTACTGGACATTAAAGGCTTTACGTAGGAATACCGACCAAACAGTTGTCACCGTACAAAAAGTTCACGAGTAGTCTGATACGTCAGAACTAGATAGATAGATTGATACCAACTGGCAAAGTGGCAACCAATTATTAATCATCACCCGACGTCTACCCTCCCTTATGTTTTTTACCGGAAATTGAAAGGTGTGGTGCTACTATGACAAAAATTACCATGGCAATATTCAATCAAAAGTTCAAATGATGTCAGCATATGCCAAATTATAAGAGGGTTGGCATCGGGTGGATTGTGAGTGCGTGGTGGCTGCGGTGCCACAAAGGAACACCGTCACCGTTGGTTATGAGTACGGCAAGGGGTGAGATCGAGTGGTGTGACCACGCGAAAGTTGTGTGCGGGGTGATGACCGTTGCAACAATAACGGCTATCTTTTTTTATTTATTTTATAAATTCAAACTTTCCATTTCATTTTTATATCATACATTCATCCAAAAACACCAATTAAAACACCCATTTTTACACCAAATCTCAATAAAACACATTCTCACAACTACAATTGCTTCTTCATCTTCGAACAATAGGCCATAAATGACATTCTTCGAGGTCAAGAACTCGATGCAGTTAGATATGTTAGACAATAGACGTTGCCAAAATGACCTATGGGAAGTGATAAAGAAATTACAGGCGAAGAAGAATGGATGCGAGGCGGAAATACAAGAAATACGAGCGTCGGAGCGGAAGAATACCAACCTTGAACAACTTTATGTTATGTATGTACAAGAGAAGGTCGACATGGTAGATAAAACAATTGGCATGACTTATGATGCCCATTTTGCGTTGCGAGACGCGCTTTCACATGCTGAAATGTGGCACCAAAATATTGGTGAAGACAAGACGGTCGACAGTGTGAAGTGTCCACCAACCAAAATCAAACAGTCGATGCCAAAATAATTCGCACGTCAAATTTTAGGAATTGTCTGTTTATGTTTTTTTAGGATTTGTAGTTTTTTTTAGGATTTGTAGTTTTTTTGGGATTTGTATGTTTTTTTGCTTTTAGGATTTATAGTTTTTATTATTATTATGTAATGTTTTAGTTTTAATATAATTTTAAGTTTGAATAAAAATGAAAATTGTAGTGAGTGGTGGGTGAGAGATGGATTGCCAACAAAATAATAAAATATGGTATGAGTGAGGGATAACTGTAATGACATAAGGAAATTGATTGAGTGAATGGTGAGAAAATTTGTGAAAGGTGGGATGCCAACCTTCTTAGAGAGTCTTTTGCATCACGAAACAAAGAGTATTATATGCTTGGTGGTCTACTAGATGAAGATTTTGAAATGAGAAATCGTTTGGTGATGGTTATCAACGTAACGACATGCTATTTGATTTGGTTGTTAACTGTATATATATATATTTTTTATCTATGGTACTTGATGATATACCCCCTCCAGGCCTACGGAAATGGCAAACACATAGCCTCACACGAAGGTCGGCGTATACACTCCATAAACAAAGCATAACTTAAAAAAAAAATAAAAAATAAAAAATTAACTTGAAGTTGCAACTCTTTCTAAACAGCATTTTGGCCGGCGGTATGTATATGGAACTTGTGTACACTTTAGAAGTGGAAACAACTCCGTATTTTGATTTTAATTAAAAAGTTTTAAAAAAAATCCTTTAACTTAAAAAAATAAATATATTAACTTGATTTAGAAGGATCATGCTTGCTTCACCGGTTGATATACGACTTTTCACAGCTTGTAATTTTCCATCTTGTTGTGAATTCATTCTTGAGAAACATTTTCGAAACACTCAAATTTTATTTGTGACTGTGTTTGTAAGAAAGATAGAAAAAGTTTTTTTTTAAAGAGAAGAAGACAGCTTGTGATGTATATGTGTTTACGAGGCCCTTCCCTATGGGGCATGTCGTTCTCGTCCATGTGCTCGTCCAAGTTGTCATGATAGGCACAGGTGTTTCATGATCTCGTCGTCGTGCTCACTCGTTTTGTTTTGGAAATAGTTAGATGAATACAAGTGGGCCCCATTTATGTGTATGTGTGTATAAGTTTATTTGTTTTTTATTTGGAGATTAGGAGAGGGAGTGTATGTGTGTGTGAGTTTATATTTTTTTAATTGAGTATGAGGTGAGGATGATGGTATGATAGGGAGGGGATAGTTCTTGGGTGTGTCTTAAAGAAAGAAAACTGATGTGGCAGTGACGAGGAGACAACGGAGAAGAGACCTGAGAGGAAGTGTTATAGGATTTTAATAAAGTTTCATGTGTCAATCAAAAAGAATGTGTCATCTTTTACTATTTTCATTTACCAATGTCAGAAAGAAGGGAAAGAAACGTGCTAAATTTTTAGTTTTAATTTTCGAATGTAATAATTAAATTTTAAGATTTATGTTTTTTTTTTTTATAAATTTTAGTACTTATGTTTTTTATTTAAGTTTTCGAATGTATGGTTTTTTTTAATGTACTTATAGTTATTAATTTTGTTTTACTTATTTTTAATGTTGAAAAAAAAATAAAAAACTAAAACAAAGTGTAGTCACATGACATAAGTTCCCTCTCCCCCAATATGCACTATTCCCTTTAGTATAAAGGATTCACTCCAATCACATTGTTTGACAATTAATTAAGCTATAACCCCCTTATAAAAAGAGAAAACCAACCCATTAAAGGGCCTACCTCGAAATACTTTTAACAACATACGAATTCCTCAATTGACATAAAGCGACTTAGCCTTACCGATATGGAATCACCAATAAACCTCACAAATGACCTAATTCCATCTTTAGGTAGAACTCGTAGCGAGGTCTCCACCGTAGGTTCAATTTGGTGCATCTTGTATTTATTGGGTGGAGTAGATTCAAAACCCGTTTCTTTTCATGCAATCACTTTTTCTTTTCCATTTTTTTTATCAACCACTTATAATTATTAATAAAACAACTGTTAAAAAAATAATCAAAATAGATTCTGTATTCAACTTGCATGTTTTAAGACCACATATTTTGTTACAAACTAGACGGATGCCCGCACCATGCGGAAACAATGGTGGTAGTGGCGGCGGTGTGGTGGTGGTGGCGGAGGCGGCGAGTAGTATAGGTAATTGATGTGAAGGTTATTGACGTAAAGGAGATAGTGTAGATATTTTAGAGGTTAAATGATAGATGTTATAAATTAATTTATTAAGGATATTATAGGTATATCAAGCGGAGATATTTAGAATGGTAAATAAGGGTGAGATGTATTTTAGAGTTATCAATTCATATTTTAAAAAGGAGGGAGTGAATCATTTTGCTTTATATAGTATTATAGATAAAGAAATAAAACACCTTTTGTAGTTTTAAAAAATCAAGTTAACACTTTAGTCTCATTAAGAACACAGTATAGTCAGTGTTGTAAAACTTGGTTTGATTCGGGGAGTACTCCTGACTCAGGAGTCTAAGGAGTCGAGTCAGGCCGACTCGGGGTCAAACTCGGGGTAACTCGGTCAAAATCGGGTCTAACTCGGTCAAACTTGGGGCAAATCGGTCAAAATCGGGTCAAACTTGGGTCAAGATTACTAAACTTTTTTTTTTTTTTTACTTTTTTTTTTGAAGTATTATGTTTATGTTTCAAAACATTTAAGTTTGAAATTTGAAGTATTATTTTTATGTTTAGTTATACTTAAGTTTGAAATTTCTAGCCTATTTCTAATTTTATATTACATGTAATTTCAAAAATATTATTTTTATATATAAATATCCTAATCCGAGTACTCTTCGATTACTCCCCGAGTTACCTAAAACTCCCGACTCCCCACCTTGCCGAGCCGATTCCGAGTCGCGAGTTCCCCAACATTGAGTATAGTGATGGTTTACTATGAAAAAATTCAACAAAATGTTTCACTATATCTAGCTGAAGAATAGTAACTATACATAATACATAACCTTTGCTCTTAATTATAGGCTACGATTAGTGCTAACAATAACATTCTTTAAATAAAGTTGTCACTTTTTTTATTTATTCTAGTTTGTCTATCAAAAGATTATGAATGAATATTTGTTTGGATATAACACGTTGTCACGTCATACTTCAACATGCTTTCTCATATTCAAAAGTATAATTATTATCAGTTTATCACCTAAGTCAAATAAGAAGAAGTGATGGTTGGCAATAATATATGGAACTTTTCGTTATTCTAAATGCTACTTAATTTATGGAGAAGAAAAATCTTGATAATCAAAATTGCGATTCAATATCTTAAAAAGTTTAATTCTTTTCAAAGTTGATCAATCAAATTGTAATCTCTAGGTTGCAATTTGTTTTAGTATTTAATTAAAATAGGACATTGGAGATACATTTGATACTACCAAAATATCTTAGAATGATTTTTCCCGTTCATCTCTCCTCTCTTTCCCGCCTAATGTATAAGAAAATCAAAATCAGTTGAAGTGTCAATAAAAATATAATAATTACTTAAATAGCCATTACCAACTGATATGGTCTAATACACCATCACTGTTGACCATAATCCTAAGCTGGCGTTCGGCGATGCCGGTTGCAACCACATCTAGTTGCGTGTCCTCGCTAAAATTTTGAAACTTATTTTAAAAGTTAAGAATTTTGATATAAACTTGAAATTTGAGTATTTAGAAATTACTCACCGTCGTGCATCGTTACTGATAGAATTCTAGTCTTGATGAATGTATTTATTGAAACTATTAGTTAACATTAATTTGTAAACTTTATTCATTATATAATCTCTCTATATAACTAAGAAAGGATAAAGTGAGGCTTATGTAATAGAGCGGTTTTTGTCTTGGATCGTGGGCCTTGGGGTTCATTTGGGTTTGCATCAAAAACAACCACAGAGTGAAAACCGGTGGTTCGGCCTCTGTGGGTGAGGATTTTTCTCAGATCTTGTTCCCGTAATTGGTACGAGTTTTTTTTATCCTTTTTGCAAACCTTGCAGTTCGAACCCCAAGATGAGTCTAGAGTCATAAGGATGTTGGTTTCTCTAGGCTATGTAATTGTAATTGTACGTTGTTCTCTTGTATTGGTATCTAATATTTTGTTAGATACCTATTGTTATCTTTAATATATATTGTCGTTAAAAAAAAAAAAAAAGTACGTGAGTGTTATAAATCTTGATCATGGATCAACCACAATATTAGTAATGATAACAATAGTATATAATGGATAGATGGAGATGGCGGCAACAATAGAGAAAAGGCAGAGAAGTATATTGTATTATGTGTGTAAAAACATGAGTACAAGGGTTAGGGTTAACACCCTTATATAATGTACATAAACTTAGGGATTAAGTCTAAGGGTATAATAGTAAATACATGTATATATATATATATATATATATTTGTATCTAACACTCCCCCTCAAATATATATTACAATACGCTATACACAAAATTGGGTTGCGTCATTAAAAACCTTACTAAGAAAACCCAGTGGGACAAAACTTAGTTAAGGAAAAAAGAGTGCAACGTGTATAATGCTCCCTCTAAATTCAGCAAACGTCTTTCAATCTGCCAAGGTTGAAAATTTAAGTGTTGTTGCATCTATTACGGGGCAATATGTTTCTTCATAATATATTCTCGGGATTTGAGAGAAACTTTGTGCAACTATCTGTGCCTTATATAATACAGTCTCATTTATATTTCTTTAAATTTAATCACCCATTTATAACCAATTGGTTTGACATCTACGGGTGTACGACCTATAGGTCCGAAAAATGTTTTGCTTTTTTAAGCGAGTTTTATGGCTTATTGCCATTTTGGGCCAATCATTTCCTAACCATATCCACGTGTCATTAGCTTCGGTAATTCTAATACCATCCAGCAGCTCACGAAAACTGTCCCAATCGTGTAACACTTCAGAATCAATCGAGACTGAATACCAATCATGGCTTCCAATGAAACGCTTCGACTGTAAGCAAAATCGTTCCTGGACCAAACACTTTTTTTCCTTTTCCAAACTAAATAGCAAAGGGAATGTATCTTTCAAACACGAATTATTGAGCCAATGATCCAGCCAAAAGCAGATACGATCTCCCTTACCACACACGCATTTAAACAAGCTATTAAGACCATTACCCCCCACCTTAATCTTGTCCACAGACCCAACAATAGTCTTCCAAACGCTCGTCAAAGACTTATTAACAGGAACTGAATTCCATCCACGACAAGATCCATGAAGCGAATCGATAACCAACCTCCATAAGGCATCTGGCTCATTTCTATATTTCCAAATCCATTTGGTAAGTAGAGAAATATCCGAATCCTTCGGCTTAGAAATTCCCAGCCCTCCGACATTAATAGGAGAGGTAACACGATCCCACAAAACCTAATTGATCTTTCTTTGATTCGAGGAACCACTCCATAAAAACCTACGGATTAAAGATTCCAAGCCTTCAATAACCGAGCTTGGCACAACAAAAGGAGAGAAATAGTACGTTGGTAAACTCTCCAAAATGGCTTTAATGAGCATAACTCTACCACATATCGACAAAGAATTAGCCTTCCATCTAGCAAGTCTCGATTCAAAAATATCAAACAAAAAATTCCAACTCGACACTCTATTCATGTTTGCTCCAATTCAGATACTGAGGTGTGTAAATGGCATTCCTTACAATTGATCAGGTCGGCAACCCTTTTAATCTCGCTATTGTCAACCCCAACTCCGAAAAGATTAGATTTCTGAAAGTTAATCTTGAGCCCGGAACATAGGAAAAAGACTCTAAGGATTCTGGCAACTTTGTAAATGTTATCAACTGACCAATCTCCCCCAAACGTGCAATCATCGACATACAATAAATGAGAAATAATGGGTCCCATGTTCGACAATTTTATTCCTCCCGCGGACCCTGAAAAAGTCGCCTTATTGATCAAGCTAGAAAAACCTTTCATAACAATCAAAAATAGAAAAGGGGAGATAGGGTCTCCTTGGTGCATACCTTTAAAACATTGAAAGTCAAAGGTTGGAGATCCATTAACAAGGACTGCCGCCATAGCAGAGGACAGAATTCCATATATCCACTTGCACCAAATATCCGGAAAGCCCATTTGCTCCATAATAGCAATTAAAAACTTCCAATTGACGTTGTTATAAGCTTTGTTAAAATCAACTTTGAATATGAATGCTTCTTTCTTTATTTTTTTTATCTAAGAAACCATCTCATTTAAAATCAAGGGCCCATCCAAAATCAATCTATCACCGAGGACACGGTTTGAGTATTAGAAATCAAAGAGCTCAAAACTTTTTTCAGCCGCAAGCTCAACACTTTAGAAATCACCTTACTAATCACCCCCACCAACGTAATAGGTCTATAGTCGTTAAGGTTCCCAGGATCGATAATCTTAAAAATAAGAGTGATAAAGGTTGAGTTACACCCGCGACTAGGAAAAACTCGATAAGCAAACCTGTTCCAAAACCTTTTGATGAACTTGAAGTTAAAACCGTTTGGACCAGGAGCCTTATCATCACCACATTGAAACACCGCATCTTTGATCTCTTCTTCAGAAAACCTAGATACCAGAAAATCAGCCTCCCCTTCTGATAGTTTTGAGTCCATCAGGAAGTCAAGGATGGGTCTCGAAGTCTAGTCCTCTTTGTTGATGCAAGTTTTCAATAACTAATGATTATCAGTGTTCGTCATAATTGATTGCACCGGTCAAGGGAGAGTCTGTTAATGCATGTTATGGTGTCCATTGCAATGCAATTCCTGACAAAGGGCTGCTATACTACAATTCCTATACTACAATGTCTATATACTACAATGTGTATACTATGTTGTGCGTATGAGATGATATTGTAGTATACGTGACATTAGTTGTATGAGATGATAATCTCTATGAGATGATACTGTTGTATGAGATGATAATCTCTATGAGATGATACTGTAGTATATGTCCATGAAGCCCAAGCCCATCCCATATGTTATGTTGTATGCTTTATATATTTTTCATTTGTTTGAGTTTCCAGTTTAATGGTTTGAGTCTAGACATAAACTATTCACGGATCAGGGTAGAGATCTATGCCCCGCATCCAACAGATGTATACTCATTTGGTTATGTAATCTGTGTCTATTAATGAAATACGAGTTTTACATCTACGTTCTTATCTCCCATTCTATATTATTTTCGTGTTTGTATATGTATGTATACATGAGATTCTTGCAGGAAACCTCAAAGACGTTTCTGAGAGGATTCCGCACTCTCAGACCGCGTATAGATCTCGGATTTCGCATCGGTCAAATGGACCTACAAGTGGTATCAGAGCCACAACGTTTCTTAATACCAGGGTTCGAGATTGTTTTTGATTATATTTTCGTGTTTAGGGTTGTTTTTCGTAAAGTCTTTTAGCGATTACAATCAAAAACTGTTTTTCCTCCTCATTGTTGTTCGTATTGTTCCTTGTTATCTTCATTCGCTCAAATCCTTGTTAGGGTTTCTTTTTCTCAAGTCGAAGATCTCATCCACAGCCTCTCATAGAAGACAATACCTATACTACCTTAACCTATAAGTCCTTGTTCCTATACTACATTAATTTTTTCTTTTCTTTTTCCCACGATACTTCCCTGAATACGATCCTAATATCCTATAGTACCTTAACCTATAAGACAATATCCTATACTACTTTCCCTATAAGACAATATCCTATACTATACTATCCTATTCGACCTGTTCTAATCATTTTATACAATCCTAACATCCTATACTACCCTACCTATACTACATTAACCTATAAGACCTTATTCTATACTACCATACCTATAAGACCTTATCCTATACTACCTTACCTATAAGACCTTATCCTATACTACCTTACCTATAAGACCTTTATCCTATATTAATCTACCTATACTACATTAACCTATTCTGCCTTATTTTCCCTATTCACATTAATCCAGTATAATGGCCATGAATAATGCTTATCTGAACCAAATGATCTTGCATGGCCATGAAGTCGGTCGTGCCAACTCCCCTCCTAAGCTCTTTAAATTGGAGAATTACTGGATGTGGAAGGGGAGATTTGAATTATACATTCACCTTACTGATATGGGGACATGGGTTATGATGACTGAGGGATATGACTGGCCAACTGATGAGAAGGATGATAAAACCTACAAGTACAAGTATGCGGATATGCCAGATACTGCGAAGAAGGATTATGCTGTTGAAGGCAAGGCTCTTTCTACAATACCGATGGCATTACCGCAAGATTCAATTCATTTATTTTAGAAATATACTTCCTCTAAGGAACTATGGGATGCTTTGTCCAAGCATTGTGAAGGAGATGAGCTGTTGAAAAGGAATAGAATTAAACTCCTGCAGTAGCATGAGATATTCAATGGATTGAAGGGTGAACAGTTGGAAGATATGATTACTCGGTTTATCATCTAACAACTGAACTAGCTTACTTTGAAGTGTCATACCCGCAAACTAACCTAGTGGAAAAGTTCTTGGATGCATTACCAAAGATTTGGGAAAATTATGTGCATGATCTTCAAGACAATCCTGACTATGAGAAATGGTCTTTCGAGTCAATTGTCTCAAAATTACGTAATCGGGAGATGAAGAGGAAAGCTAAGGATTCATAGAATGATTATACTCAAAATCCTGAACTTTATCATGCTAAGTTAAATTCTTCAATTGCTTCATCTAGTGGAGGAGCAAATGCATTTTTCAGTGGAGAGCCTGCAACACCTATTATAGACTCTGATGGTATTGCTAGCTATGTGTCTTATGATAGCACTCCTTATAACACTAAAAGTGTTAAATCCACTTCCACTTCCTACAAGTCAATGCCTATGAGCATGAGTTCAGCTAAGGTGCGTATGTATGTTTATGCTGCTTTCTGCTCAGCTCATGAAGCTTTTATAAATGGGAAGATTACTGATCCGGCTGTGATTGATGATGATTATAGCAATTGGATCCGGATGAGTTGGAAGAAATGGATATACAGTGGAAATTGGCAATGTTGACCATCAAAGTTAGAAGATTTATGCAGAGAACTGGAAGAAAGATTGGTGAAGGAAATAAAGGTTTTGACAAATCCAGGGTTAAATGCTATAACTGCTATGGTTTTGGTCATTTTGCAAGGGAATGCCAACGGCCTAAAAAGGGAAGCCCAAGCCCAGCCCATATGCTATGTTGTATGTTTTATATATTTTTCATTTGTTTAGGTTTTCAGTTTAATGGTTTGAGTCTAGACAGAAACTATTCACGGATCGTGGTAGAGATCTATGCCCTGCATCTAACAGATGTATACTCATTTGGTTATGTAATCTGTATCGATTAATGAAATACGAGTTTTACATTTGCGTTATTATCTCCTATTCTATATTATATCTGTGTTTGGATATGTATGTATACGTGAAATTTTTGCAGGAAACCTCAAAAACGTTTCTGAGAGGATTCCGCACTCTCAGACCGCGTATAGATCTCGGATTTCGCATCGGTCAAATGAACCTACAAGTGGTATTAGAGTCTGAGAGGCTTTATGTCTCTGGTTCGGGATCGATTAAGTTGAGGTTTTGTTGGTTTTTTAATCGGAGAAGACTGCATACATTATATTGAGGTTTTGTTAGTTTTTGTGTTACAAGCAATTGCAAAATTATTTTTGCATATTGTGGATTACCCAGATTCATGTTGGATCAGATTAAGATTGAAAAAATTAGAGTTTTTAGAGGCTACATGATTCGATGAAGATCTGATTTGTGATGGAAACTTGTCTATACAAGGTTAATCAGTCACGTATATGGCATTGACCAATCATGTATACACCATATGATCTTTTATACGTAATTTAATCTCCTATACGTGATTGATCCATTGACCATCTTTGTGTGATTAATCGTTGACCGAGCCTCCATGAATTAGGGTTTTCACTAATTAGGGTTTCAAAAAGTGAGGCAGTGAGGTTGCTCACGATGAAGATCAGACATTGTCG
>JAOEHQ010006880.1:0-17428 GCA_025447715.1 Asclepias incarnata
CATTTGATTAAACCTTTAGACTCGTGACTCATTAAAACATTTAGTTGATACCAAAAACTTTATTTTTCAATTACGTTCGTAACAACTACAAACTTGACTATTTTGACGTTCGTAAAATAAATACATTTTATTTTAAAACGGCTTTTCATTTTTAACTTGGCATTTCTATAAGCAACTAGCTATTCCATTTTGAACTCGCATTCTCACCATTAACTCCAATATTAACTATTCACAACTCAAATTATTATGGACTCGCGAAGACTCGACCTCGATTCTCATATATGGACACGCTCGGCACGATTGACCAGTACGTCCTGGTGACGGTTGTTACACCCAGCCTGAAAAGTGAGTTTCTAAGCATAAAAAGGTTCTGAATATTCAGTTATTCATGTCCATTGTATCCATTTCATAACACAAACACTAGGCAATGATTTCCAAGCTAAAATCATTTAGTTTTCTATAGTTCTAAAATCGGGACCAAGAACACATAAAAACCTCTAGATTTCGACATGAATTCGAACAAAACAGAAAGTGGATTGTAGTTACCTGAAAATGTAGTGTTCTTGAGTTGAAATTTCCGATCAAAACACCCTTGTTAGAGCCGGGTTTAGATGAAGAAAATGAGAGAAAATGTGTGTGTATTTGGTAGAAATGGAGTGTAAAAATGAACAAAGAAAGATGGGAGATGATTATGGTGCAGGGACTTTTGTCCACCAACTCTAATACCTTGAATTTTTATTTTTAAAAAAATCAAATAAAACAAAGTAAATAAATACCATGTAAATACTAGATATATTTATTTATGTCACAATGTTCCATTACAAGTAAATAATACTAAATGTATTATTTTTTGGTTACAGCCTTTAAATTTGTGAGACAATTTTTATAAAGGTTTTACTGATAGTTTGGCATTCCGTTAGTTACTAAATGTTAAATGTTTATCATTTCAGATGTTAAGTTCCGAATTTATAAAATAAATTCGAGTGTCGGTTACGCGATACGATACGATAGAACGTTTAATTAAAAATAATTTAAATTAAACGTATAGATAAACAGTGATATACGAATATACGTATATAAAAACACGGAATGTTACAAGTTACCTTTTAAAATAAAAATAAAAAAACAAATCCCTACATAAACCTCTGATTGTAAATCCCAACGGTCAATTAGAAAAAAGGTATCTTGAATCTACAACTCAAACTTTACGAATGAGATCCGTCCCTTTTTCTAGCTGATGTGCAAATATAATGAAACCTATAAATAAGTTGTTGCTTCAAAAATATTGGCTTCCCTAGAGTGTGTGATTTCTTCTCCACAAACCACAACTCTGATACCATTTTGTTGGGATCGATCACACACAACAAGAAATCAACACACGGATCACCAATAATTATGTAAATAGAAAAAGCAAACGACACAAAGGATATACTTGGTTCGACTTGTTAAGTCTAATCCACAACCACCTAAATCACTAGACATAATTGTATCTCCGAAGACTCACACACATGTATGGAAGGAGACTCTCAATCGATAAAGTACTCGCAACTACTTTAGCAATATAGAATCAAATGGGTGGTGCTATTTCCACCATATAAGACAAACGACCGTACAGCAAACAATGAATACCGTACAAGCATTTTATGCACAAAAGTGATGGAAATAGATAATAGGAGGGTGAAAATAGGAAGGCACTAATTAAATTCAATGGAGGCGCAGAAAATGACTAGGAATGAATTCACTTTACGTGGTCCATACTTAGCTATGTTACTTATGATTGCATTGATTACATTACAATATGGGGTGTTTGGCTTAATGATGTAATATTAGGATAAGCATATATATTAATATAATAATTTGCATATTAAGTATGAGTTATGGATTAATTTTATAAAAGCATGAGTAGTATAAATGGTATTATATATCGTGATGGCTTTTTTTCGTGAAGGCTCCCTCAAGCATAAAGTGACAATAAAATTAAAAGATGTTAACTTGATTATGAGGAAGTTGATGATGACCATCTATCCGATTTTCTTTTATGGGTTTATTAAAAAAATCGAAGGTCGCTTGCAAAGTAAGTACAGCTAATAAGTCAACATATTTTGTGTCATTAAAAAGTATACACTTTTATTATGTTAATGTGTCATACTTAATAAGCATCAACAAATAGACATTTTATCTTTAGGTTAAACCAAATATGACATAACATATCTTTACTTCTATATAAAAGAGCAATCTCTTCCCTTTTTTTCAACTTTCTATTTTTGAAATGACTATATTACCCCTCTTCCTTATTCACTAATTTAAACATTTTTACTTACTATACCTATAATACCTTTAATGAAATAATTTACAACACAGACCCATCAACCCTTAAAATAACCATACTACCTTTTTTACATAACTTACTTTTACCTTCACCGCCGCCGCCGCCCCAACCACCCGTCGTCGCCCGTCGCCACCACCCACCGTCACCGCCCTTCGCCGCCGCATCGCGCGGGCATGCGTCTAGTAAAAAGTAATAAATATCGACATATTAGTATTTACGTGGGTTGAAATGTTGAATTGACATGTTATAGATGCTTCTTGCAAAGTTCTTTTAAACTCAGTTCTCTTGAATACATAATTCTTTCTTCCATTCACATTTATATAAATTAAAATGGATGACTATCCTCACATAAGTGGTTTGAACAATATTAAGATTAATATATATATATGTTAAGATATTTAGGAAATTTGATTAAAGAATTAACAAAAAGTCAAAAGGCGTAATTGGTAGCATTGAGAAAGTATAATGACATGATTAATAAACATTTTTGGTTAATTATGTAACAAAAGGAATATGAACTTACGGTTAATTATGTAACAAAAGGAATATGAACTTACGGTATTTATTTTTTTCTCGTCTATTTTGTCTAATTTTGAAACTTACGAAATATGAATTGATGCAACTTTTAAGAACATATCAATAAAAGCTATTGCCAACTTTTTTATACATACTTATTAATAGAAACTAAATTTTATATTTGAAAATAATAATATTAGAAATCATGATTGCAGAAGCAGCCTAAATGCACATGAACCCTGAGGTGCTTAAGCATTAATCAACTGTTTGTGATTGACTGTGGAAGATAAAGAGGGCAAGAAGCTCGTGAGAGAAAGGTGAAAATGAGCCAACCACTCAAATGATAATGTGCATACATGTCAAATTCTCACATGATTCACTTTGCTTTATCATATCACAACTCATTTCAGACTCTAAATGCCACCCCCATCTTTGGTTATCCTATATTTCTATCCAAGACATGTTGGTCAAACTTGACAACTCACGTTCGACGAAAAAAGTCAATGGTAGTGAAAGGATGAAACCGTTGACCAGAGTAAATTCGTGGATGTGATATCACAAACCTGTGATTGTGAAAACGAAACCGGAAAAACTTAACCACCATTCTAATTGAACAACAAAAAACAAGTCCACATGTAGCAACTAAAAGAGTCGATGACCCCAATTCGCTGCAGAACAGACGCAAATATATTGTTTTATGGACGAATACAAAAAATATGTCTATAACACCATTAGATAATGAAAAACATATAAATCCTTGTCAACCAAAGTCAATGCTGCTGAGATGATGAATAATGGGGTGATGGGTAAGATACAATCTTGAATAGAGGAATCTAATTTCGAATTCTACCACAGTAGAAAATAGTCAATATAATGCTAACATATTCCTCTTAAATATGAAGAAATTTCATAAAAACAAAAGCAGCAAAGAGTTGCAGCATCCAAATTCAGTCAAATCTTTATGCTGCCAAAAAATACAAGTGAAGTTCCAAAGCTGCAAAAAAAAATCCTGCAATTATCAGACATTCGTTTTAAAGTAATGAATGTATATGTATCTTTGGTACAACGAGTAACATTACATTAAATATTGGTTGTGGCATGTCACGCCTTGGTGTTGGTAGTTTCACAATTTTTCTGTGTATAGTCGGTGAGGTATTTAAGCCACATCGCCTGAACTTCATTTGTTCTGGTGTAATACAAGCTAACCAAGGGTATCTCTACCCCATTATACCAAAACGAGTAACATTACATAACAAGTAATTGGTAAGACCTCGCAGACAATCCATTCTAGAGCCAAGTCATTGTGAATATCCAAAAATTGCGTAAACTCTTTAATTTTCAAGGTATAGTTCCAACTTCCATGCAACAAAATACTGTGATTATCACCCAAGTGTCTTCACATTTTCATCGAATAGAATTAAAGAAAGTTTATCTCGGCAAACAATGGCTTGTGAGAATTTAGTCCCCCTGCAATTTTGTATCCAAACTGAATAGAATTAAAGAAATTTCTGACATTGATATGTAGGTTTTGGTTAGGCAGAAGAAATTCGAAGCTTGCATTAGGGACTAAAATTCACTTCAGAAATTCAATTAACTTTAACTTTCTCATATTCTTGGACCTTGGTTTATTGTTAAAGAATCGGCCTCTCTGAAGTCAAGTCAAATGCAAATATAAGACTCCTCTTATAGATACAAATGCCTCTGTTTCAATAAGTGAGGAAATATTATACTTAAAAGCCCAACTTTTGATACAATGCATATCGGGAAAATTAACATAGATAAAACTTTACCATACCACTCACTCTTCTTCAAGTAATTTACAGGCAGCTTATTTTCAATAATTAAGAAAGCATCATATTTTCCACACATGTCCAACTTGTGACATATGGTGGATAAATTTAGCTCTTCAACACTGAACTACTGATACCTAGTACTCTACCAATTCTCCGTCATCGATCTGATCTAATTGATGATTTGAGGAGGAGAGGTATAGCAGCAACTTGGTCGATCCCTCTATGGTTTGAATAAGAAGGAGGCTCCCTCGAGTAAGGATGACAACTTTTGACTAGTCTATGTGATGCGGATATTCGTTCAGGCCTCCAGCTCCTTTGGCTTAGCCGCCGGTTTCGCTCAACATGTGAAGTCGTATGTTTATGACGATTCGAGATAATTGAAGGGTCAATTATGACAACCGACAATTGTCATATTTTATCTTTTATGTTTAGTTATTATTTTGTTTTAGTTAGAAAATATCTTTTTATGTATTGGAAATCTTTTCCTCCAAGTTATTGTTAGGGTTAAAACTACTATATAAGTATTAGGTTATCTAGGTTTTAGGTGGTTGAATATGAAATAAAAAGTAAGAGATTATTCGCTTGAAATCCCGTTTTCGGGCACCCTTTTAGGGTTTATCGAAATTCCTATTGTTATTTGTGTGGTTTCTTTTCGTTCACAATCATCCCGGCATCACTATGCTTCACCACCATTTAGCTATCATACATTTTTTCTAATCATCTGGTTATTACTGAAGGGTAAAATTTCATTAATGGGGTGCAAGAAATTAATACCTTCCTTGGGTACATTTACTTGAGATTTGGAAACCACCGTATCACATCCATTTATTATCTCCCTCGCTCATTTCCCCTTTGTCAAGATGACCACGGCATTTGTCAACGACACATCTCCCATCAGATAAAAGCAACATTTTTGCATGACTCAAAACTTACATCTGAGGAGGTATATAACTGATGACGAGTGGCATCAGGTAGAACACCATGACTCTTTGCTTAATTAGATGTCATGAAGTTGCTTCGAGATAACTTTTGGTTGACAACAGCTGCATTTAAGTTAGCCAAATGATTAGGAAATTGTAAGTAACCTGCTGGTGGCCTACAAGAGTTTCTTGACTTGCATAATTCTTCGGTGTATTCAACATCAAAGTAGAAGAAAAACGGTGTCGAAAAGCTTTGTGTAATTGTTACTTCTAACTAATTACCATGAAGTTGATCACATAATAATGCTAATGTAATCATTTTATTTACATGAGGGGTCTTAATTAAGCTTATTCTCTCCCAAACAACAAATAAGGTCTTTCTAAAACGCTTATCTAAACACCTTGAAAAAGAGCTTAATAGCTTTAACACGATGCAATACGCTCCTTACAAAAGCCACGCTGTTGATTTTACCATTTATTTATTTCATTAAGTTGCATATAAAGCCCAACTATTCTAAAGTTTATAAACAAAACATGTTATCTACCTCTAAAAGTAACTAGATATATCAAACATTTTATCAAACACTTGGTGTGCTTTTCAAATTGTCACTAATAAAATTATTTATTTTTCGAACATCTTCAAACTTTCAGATATTACAAACCAAAGCATGTTTGAGATGTAATTAATGTATGTTGTTGTATGTATATAATGCCGGTGGTCAAGTATACGGTCTCATAGCAGATGGAAATACCCTGTAGATATAATCCTCTGTTGTTGTCATAGAAACAACGGTGAAGGGGGACAGCGGTGGCAGTAGTCACCACGTTGGCCCCAATCCTTGATCTCGCCGACAGATATGAGCCCGGCCCATACTTTGAGGAAGGACTTGGCGCCGATTCGGATAAACGTTAAATTTAATAACATGATTCAATCTCCACAGATTGGGGTGACCGTACAACAGTTTTTTTTTTATTTTTTGTTACGTAATTGAAAATAGTTTAAATAATTTTATTTTTTTTAACTATAGTTTAAATAAAAGTTGTATCTTTTTAGCCATTATTGTTCACATGATATAACATGTCATAATTTAGAGTACATTAATGATTCGATATAATTTAGATTCTCAAAGTAAATACTATGCAACTAAGGTTTCAAGAATCCTCACATCACTATCACGAGTTTACAAGCTAAAAGCATAGCATGTCATACTTAACTTAACAAGATTTATCATCCTTTTCGGTATTTGAGCTACATGGTAGTTTAAAAGAGACGAATTTTGAGAGTTCGTTGATTAAGAGAAACATAAAAAAATATATTGGTCAAAAAAGACTAATGAAACAATAAGTTGTTATTATAGATCATTACCTTAATTTTTTATATAAAAAGTTGGCTTTGATGGCAAGACATTTTGATGTTTTATTGAATATCACTAGTTAAACATCTTTAGCGGTCGAAGAAACCATTTAAACCAAGATACTCCAATTAAACTATGTAGAGTCACTGATTCACCTCATGTCCCTATCTAAACGTGCACTTAAACTTTATAGTTTCGTTTATTGTCACAAATAACATTATTTTAGAGTTTAGAAATTCATTATAACAGAAATGATATATCGGGAAACAAGTACATCCTTACAAGACTTATAAAAATACATAAGTAGCCTTAATGTAGATAACCTCCAAATGCATTATCCTGTTTTGGAATTGGTGTGTTTTTTAAAAACGTGTCCCTGGACAAATTCATCAATCGCCTAAACAATTTGATTTGAATCACTAAACACAAGAAAAGGATAAAAAAACATACCAAATTTTATTTATAGTACATATGTAAAGGGAATGAGATGGGTACGTATGCCTAACTCATGGAATGTATGCATTTAAAGCCAAAAATACTTTTCTTCTCTATCAACATCCACTCAGCAAATTGTTGGTGGATGGTAAAATAATTGTCATTTTTATGATACAAACTACATATGAGTGACTAAAAGAGAGGTTGATTTTTTAGCCAAACAAGTGACTCAAAGGTGTACAATTTGACATCAAACATTTTGATTGAAACACTTTCTTGTCACGCATAATACTTGGGATCCACAAAACATCATAATGTTGACTATAAGAGTCGAATTATTAAGGTTAGTGATGTATGTGTTAAGGTTCAAGTTGTTACTTTTGATAGCAAAATGTTGATTTGGAAAGACTAGTCAGTATTATGTCAGCGAAATTATATGGTTCTAACGTGTTATTATCTTCTTCCTTTTTTTTGTGTGTGTCATGTTTCGTGGATGGTTAAAGAACGGACAAAATAGTAGGACATATATGTCATATTGATCGAATAGGCCAGTGGCGGATCCAAAAATTTATAACAGGGTATGCAAAATTCAAGTTTTATTAGAAATCAGACAACTATTGGGTTTTTTCTCAGACATTTGTTACGGTTTTTGTTTTGATAAATACCTTAGTCAAAAACTCCACAAGTATACCCAAATAAACAAGTCGTAAATAACATAATATACTTGCATACCTAACAAAATGTCAGGATGTGCACTTTTAGTAACTTTATAAAAAATTATTAAAAAAATTAAAATTTTAACACTAAATTTTTTTACCTGGAATAGGTGCTGTCTTTTCGCAGGTAATTAATGGTTATAGACGATTGTAATTAAGACATGATACGAGAAGATAAACTGATTAGATGTTTGATTAAGTATTGGAATCGTGCTTATTAGGGCAAATTAATATATGTTCGACACTTCAGATCATCCAAGGAAGTCGATCTACCCAAAGAATTAAACATATATACAGAAAACACCAGTGTTAGAAATGGTTAAATAGAAAAATATATACATTAAAGCATAATAGTAACCAATATTAATTGTTGCCTAAATAAAATATCAACATGATTACTTATACAATTTTTTACGAGTTGGATGTAGAATGATCAATCAATCCAACAGCCCTAGCAATCTTAATAAACAAGAAACATAAGTAAATGGCCAAAAGTCCACCTCCGAGTGTTTGATCAAGTCGCATTTGCCTTTTGGGCAGTACAACAAGAGCCCATAGCAAACCAACAATCAAGAAACCCACAGTCTCACACAAGTAAGGGTTAACCGGAACAATATACGGTGCCGGATAACCCAACCAACATGCAATAACAAACGAAAATCCTAACCCCGTAAAGATATTAAACAAGGGTCCTGCAAAACAGGCCGCTATAGCAATTTGAGCCCCGTCGGGCCCATCATGTATTGCTATAGCAACATTGGCTGTCAAGTCACCAAGTGAGTTACCCCAAGCTAGGACAGTAAGCCCTAAAATTGAAGGTTTCATACCAATAATAGTCCCAAGTGATTGCAACAAAGAGACCAATTCCTCTGCAGTGATGTATGTCCATGTAACACTCATTAGAAACCCGCTTGCATACCAAATAAACAAGCCCTTTTGTGGTGCCATGGTACTACTTGTGCAAACAAATGTACAAGTCCCTAAAGCAATTCCAGTTACCAATGCCACACAACATATGACCAAGCTACTTGTTGAACCCATTTTGCCATGTTGTGTTGTGAAAATAAGAGCCAACATAATTGGAGCTAACACCACTGAAATCACACCAAATGGCTTGGACCATTTTTCTTTTGTTACCAATGGTATTGTGAGCCTTCTTGGTAAATAAAACGGCAACCCCATAACATTCAAAATCAACATGCTAACCTTCTTTCTGTTAGGCACATCTTTATGCGGAGAACTTATTAGTAACGGTAGTCCGAGATCATGATCATATTGTCCGCTTTGTCCACAAGTTGTATCCGAGACCCTCTTGTTCTTTACGCTAATGATATGCATATAAGAAACTAAACAAATGTAAATGATGTAAGTAGAAGTGAAAAGCAACGACGCCCATAACGTAATTTTCCCAATTATAATGACTACGAGTAGACTTGAGAGAGCGAATAGAAGAAAAACAACGTCTCTAACGAAGTTTGCTTTATCAACTTTGACATATTTACGTCGGTAAGAGAGTAACAAGCTGAGCACTCCAACAACAACAGTTGTAACAAAAATCGCCCCGCCAAGGATACTATTAAGCCCAATATCTCCACCGTCACCAGAGGCAGTGAAAGAGATTATACTAGCAAAAACATCAGGTGAGCCGTTTCCTAGGGGAAGCAAAGTGGTTCCCGCGAGAGCAGGGGAGAGGTTTATAATTTTAGACAAGTGTTCAACCGCAGGACAAAAATATTCGGATGCAGTGCTGCTTAACACATAAAAAAGTATCACAAGCCATAGGAGAAGAAGAATGAAACCAAGGTTAGGAAATCTTGATAATGTGCAATAGAAGATTTGAAGGTAGTTTATGTAGCCTTTTGGGTGGCAATCAGAGTGTGTTTTTATGTATATACATTTGGAACGAGACGTGTCGTGGCTACCTACATCTGTGCAGGTTGAGGTTATCGGATTTGCGGATGATGTGAAGACGAAGGAGATGATGAACAAGATGGTGAGAGTTGGTTGGAAATTAGGTATAATCTCCATTATAGAATTAAAGGTACGTACATGAGATATTTGAAGCTATATATATATATTTGTAGGAGAGGATGGACTTCAATTTATTGCACCTAGCGGCAATAAATTGAGTACATTAGAAAGTGTGATATAATAATTGAGTACATGTCAAAACAAGTGTGACAAATGAGTGCAGCGGATAATCGTCCAAACAAGTTCTAGTTAAAATACACGAGTAATTAATAATATTCGATCTCTGATATGATGCATGCACATTTTACAAACTAGAAGCAAGCGTTCGGCAAAAGTAAAGACAAAAACATTTGTTTGATCGAATTTGTTCATTCGTTATCTAATGACAGAAGAAAAAAAATAAATTAATGCTTATAATAATCACCAGGGTGGATTAATAATGGTCACCAATAGTGTAATATAGTGTTAAAGTATGTCTTAATTTTTTTTTATTTTAAAGAACTAGATTCAAAAAATTTCATGTAACTATCAATAAAAGTGCTAAAATGGTCATATCAATAACCAAGTGAAACCATATATATTCGAATCAAAGATCCACTCAACGCGAATATTCTAAACATATAAAATCTCCACCGTTCAAAAGGATAGATTGAGTGCTTGATCTACAACTCCACCGTTCAAACGGATAAATTTTACTAGTAATTTTTAAAATTTGTGTGTTAAATTTGTGAGAGTTTACAAACTACATGTTGTATAACAGTACTAGCATACATCCCACGCAAGATGGCAGGAGAAATAGCTTCCAGCATTTTTTTTATTTTTCATTGGGGTCTAATAGTCGTTTACGGTTTTCGATGATTTTTGGTGATAGTTGACGAGTTTTGTATATCTTTATTTCTTTTTTTTTTATTTTCTATGATTTTTGGTGGTGTTTTTTTTTTTTTAATTATGGGTGTCCTACTCATTTTGCGAACGGACTAATCTCAAGAGCTAACTCGCTTTGTGAGTCTAGAGTCAGAGCATGTAAACTTCTGTGACAACTAAGATATCTTTTTTTAAGGTACCAAAGATTGAACATATTTGTGTGACAAGTTTTGTATGACTTTAATTTAACTTTTAAAAAATTGTGAGTCTAGAGTCAGAGCATGTAAACTTCTGTGACAACTAAAATATCTTTTTTTAAGGTACCAAAGATTGAACATGTTTGTGTGACAAGTTTTGTATGACTTTAATTTAACTTTTAAAAAATAAAAAGACTAACATGTATACGCCATCTTTTTAATACATATATTTCCACTTAGTTAATGAAAATCTATGTGTAAAAAACACGTCCTAGGGTTAATCCCCCCGGGGTAAGTTTTCTTGTTTCACCGCTATCATCTTTGTTACATTTGTTGTAAGTGCATGTACATTTTTTTGATTTTGTCGCAATACAAAATTAAAATTTTGTTACCTTTAATTGAGAACGCCAATTTCATGAAAATCCAATAGTCAAATAGACTTTTTTGTGTTTGTTGACCAGAATTGGAGTTTATATATTTGTGACCACTCCTTAGTCCTTATTGTTATTCAGAAATGGGAATCTGTTTTTCCTGATCAAATAAACGATTATCAAACGTTGTGTTTTTCGAAAGGCAAATAAAAACGAAATAAGAAAACGTGATTAAACAGCACGATATGAATGTGTGTGTTTGCATATATATATATATTGTTGATGAGAAACTTCAACGAAGCTTCATCTTTTGGCCTTTTCCCATTAAATTAAATAATAAATATAACTATTTTACCATAATGGATGGAAAGTAATTTGTACGTTGCATGAATGACAATATAATCCTGAAGGAATCTTCATTAAAGTACTGGTGTGTCGCGTTTTACAATCATTTTACTACTCTTAAAAGTCATATGCATTTAGATATGTCAAAGGTGAAATCATGTTTGTAACGACCATTTGTAAATAACTATCTACGTAATAGAAAATATGAGGATATTTTTAGTTAAACGGTGGAAATTTTTAGTTAATGTAATAAAAGAATATATGTTCTGATATTTATCGAAGGTTATGAAAGCAGTTTTTTTTATCCTTAGTTGGACATATGACTGTCTACTTTTCACATTTTAAAGATCTTACATTTGACGGAATTAAGAATTATTGTTGTATATTTATTGAGGGTCATTGTTATTTGTTTATAAAATAAGGGGTTACTATTAATTTTTAGAGAGATTTTTGAGTTAGTTCAATGATTATCTATAATTGGAATGTTTTAAAATTCAAATTTTAAAATGTTCATATTATCCTTCTTACATATTTACACCATATATCCTTTTATCCAATGTTTTAAACCCCGGTTCGAACCAGCCGGTTCGACCGGGTTCCGACCACATGACCGGTTCAACTAACCTCGGTTTTCTTAGTGAAACCGCTGGATGCAAAAACCGGCCGATTTTGACGGTCGAAACGGTTGCCCCAAACCGGCGGTTAGCTGATTATTTTTCTTCTAGCCACTGCCCACCCTTGTCTTTTCCGTTCATCACCACCACCACTCCTAGCCATCCCCGAATAGCCACCACCGCCACTCCCAGCCACTTCATGTTCTCGGCCAAGCCATATTAAGGTGATTATCGATCTATTTTTTATTGATTTTCAGCACAAAGTGTGAATGTTTTCTATTTTTATTTTTAATATTTTCTTTTTTATTTTCGGTTTAGTCACGTTGTTTGTATTAAAAATCTTGCTTTTTTTTTTAATAACACGTAAATATTGCATAATCAAGATTTTTTTAGTTGTTATTCTGACTTTTTTTTATACTTACTACAGCTTTAGATTACTAATTTTTTACGAATAAATTTATGTACTTAATTTAATCTGTAATATTGTTGTATGTATTGTTAGAAATGGTTAATTTCACTGACATAGTTAGGAATGGATCATTGTGATTATATAATATTGTTACTTTCATTGAAATAGTTAGAAATGGATCATATTTTTTTTAACGGCAGGATTTTTTAATAGCAATATATAGTTTATTTACGTTCGTCTCATTTTCTTTGTTCACCTTTTTGTATGGTTAAGGTTAATTTTCAGTTTAGTTTTTATTGATACTATTATCGCTTTTTTTTGTAGCATATGGATCCTCAATCTCAATCTCAATCTCAATCTCAATCTCATTTTTCAGTTCAGTCAATTCAAAGATTAAAAACGGATATATAAAGCATGGGAGTATATACATTCACATAAAGATGCTGAAAGTGGGAAAGTAGCATACATATATGGTTTTTGTGATAAAATGGTGCGTGGTGGTGGTATAAATAGAATAAAACGACATCTTGCCGGCATTAAAGGTGACGTAGAAACTTGTAAAAAAAAGGTACTAGCGGATGTCCGTTTTACTATGCAAGGTGTTTTGAAAGAAATTTAAATGAAGTTAAGTCAAAAAGAAAGACCAGCGAGTTTGAAGATAATATTGAAATCTTGGAACACGCCGAAGAACCTGATGTAACACAATTGCAAATAAAGAACCAATCACGAAAGGGAAAAAGGCAAGCTAAATCCAATTTGCATCATTTTTATACAAAAGGTATAAATGATCATTCATTCTCAACCCTCAATTAAAAGCAAATTAAGGAAAAATTGCATGATGTTGACTTGGCTATTGCAATGTGATCCTATGATGCATGTATCTCTATGAATGCTTGTAACTCTCCTTATTTTCAACTTGCGGTAGATAAAATAGCTACCATTGGTGATGGTTACAAAGCCCTTAATTATCATGCTTTGAGGGTCAATTTGTTGAAAGATGTAAAAACTCATGTTTCATGTTTATTACATTCGTATAAAAGTGATTGGATTGAGAGTGGTTGCACGATTATGAGTGATGGGTGGAGGGACATTAGGCAACGCCATTTGATTAATTTTTTGGTTTACTGTGAGAAAGGGATTCCATTCATTAAATATGTTGATGCATCTGATATTGAGAGCAATTCTTTGAACTTGTGTAACTTGTTTGTTGAAATAGTTGAAATGGTCGGGCCAAAAATGTAGTTCAAATCATAACTAACAATGTTGCCAACTACAAACATGCTAGTGAATTGTTATGTGATAGATATCCTTCTGTGACTTGGTCCCCTTGTGCAATGCATTGTGTCAATCTTATAATGAATGATGTTTCAGAATTAGCTAGAAAATGTGAAAAGTTTGATAACTCTTGCATTTAGGGTTACGGTTTTTATTTATAACCATAAGTGGCCTTTGAATTGGTTAAGATAAAGACCCGGTTGGACAGAAATAATTAGGCCAGCTAGTACTCGTTTTGGTACATCTTTCATTACATTAAAGAGTTTGGTTGGTCACAAAGATGATTTGCAAGCTATGGTCGTTTCTAATGAATTTAAAAAGATGTTGAAAGTGGGAAATGCATATGGGTGTAAGTGATTGTGATGAAAGAGGAATTCTAGAATAATTGGTTGATCATTGTGAAAGTTATGGCCCCGTAAAATAAAACAACAATTATTCAAAGGATTGTTGTATTATTATAACTCACCTAAAAGGCTTTTTGGGTGACAGGAATTTCGACGGATGGAAAAAAAAAAGCAAGCAAACATTCATTTAAATACTAGAATACTAGATAACTATCACAACTAATCAACTGAAAAGTAGCACCGATATCAAGGAGATCGTGCAACGTTGATGTGACTGGCAGACCTAACAGATTTCCTTCGTTTCTTTCTTGGAGCGGAAGGTTTAGGTGCATTTGGTTTATCCTGCAAGTTCATGAAGTTTCAGTTGTAGTTATGATGGAACCACCCCTCAACTTTTACTGTTTCCAAAATATAAAATAACTATACAATTTGACTTCTATTGTCGAAGACATTTTAAACAGATGTGATTATGTAAAAAGAAATTGTTACAGAAATTACACATTGAAATAGCTACTTAGGTAGATGTCATAAAATGGGCAGATTAAGTAATGGGTTGGATCAAATGAATATGTTTTGGTATCAGTCAACTCACAAGTTTATTTCCAATATCAGATAGTGGCTTTCTTCGTGTGCCATCAGCGTCTTTTATCGCAACATGCTTATCCTTTAACCTAGCCAGAAATAACATTGTGAATTCACTTGCAGGTGCACTACTGCCTCTCTCTATTTCCTTGCCATCAGATAAATTCACGATCTCAGCTCTAACTGGTGGTGTCATATCAGACTCCTCCACACTGACTAAATCTCGATTGCTGCACTTTTTGGGGTAGCAATCGCATGATCTTGAACACAACTCATTAAAAGTTCTACACTTGCATCTCTCTATTTTGCACTTAGAGTTTTTGGAGCAAGAACAACCTGACGGTGTTTTTTGAATCATCTTTTCTCCTCTTGGAGATACCTTTTGAGTTTCGATAGTATGAATCTCATCTTCAAGTTTCTTTGTTGCCTCGTCGCTCCTTTGTTTTTGCCTCAGCAATTATGCTTGAGCATTTTGCTGCTTTTTCAGTTCCACAACCTGAAATCCAAATATTAATATTCAGGGACATAAAATAGAGCTATTACCTCATTATTGCACACAAATAGTTGTTCTAACCTCCAATTTTCATATGTTGCTTGCTTATTTGGTCAAACATCATTACAAATGTTTAGCAAATATAGATTAAATCCAAAAGATTTGCCATAGCGTAGTAACTAGGTGTTAATTGCAACACTCCTCGCCAAGTTATCAACAAAGGTTGTACACTTAATAGTCACTAATTACCCGCAACAACTTGTTAAGTGGCAACTTTGAAAAAAACACACTAACTTGCCACATTGTTTATTTTTTTGGTGAAATGGTCGTGTTTGAAAGCCATTTTGTCAAACAAGTTTTGTTAGTGAAAAATTTGCAAAACAAGTATTTCCGGCAGTGGAAATGCCGAATGAAGACACATCACTCAAAACCGACAGTGGTACTTCCGGGTTCATCTCATGTGTCGACTGTTTGTGCCTTATCACTCAAACCCGATCCCAATGTTGGGTTCTGACAATACATCTATTACCCGGCACTCCCAATGCCGGTTTTATGCTTGGCGAGCGGAGAAAGCCAAGGAACGAAGATGAAGTATTGAAGTACTAAGAAAAATGATACTCAGTATAACTTGTATATTACATAAATAATACTCTGTTTAAGCAAATATTTTGGCTTAGGTACTAGGGTTAATCTTACGGAGGTAATGTCAGGAAAAATGGATGTTTTTGGGGAGCTTGCTGGCGGTTCCATACCGGTGATGGAAATAGTCCACGCCACCAAGCTAGTTTTATTGGCTAGTGTTTTTGTTCTGCCCTTCAATGAGATTCTAGGGCGAGTATTTATAGGGTTTTCCAAGGAGACAAAACGTACGAAAGGTACACCACGAACTCTTTTGTCTTTGTCTCCTAGTATGATCGTGGGAGACAATATCTGTGTGGAGTTCATGTAGTGGTGATCGTGGTCGTACAGACCGGTTTGTCTTACTCTGGTTCGGACCGTGTACGGGCGTCATCCGAACAGGTGAGTCTTACGCCAAGTCTGTGGCATGTCCGGATGGTACATCATCATACTCCGTATAAACCAATAAGACTATATGGAGTGGGGCGTCCCCTCCCCCAAAACACGCCGGAACGCCCCGTAGGACGCTGGCCACACCGCCCCCGGTGGCGTTCTACGGTCAAATGGAAGGGTCAAAGTCAGATATCCGACGGGATGCTAGGTGAGTTTTGATTGGTTGGTTTTTTTTTTTTCTTTTCCTCTACTCTATATAAACAACTTCTTTTTTATTAAAAAAAGAAAAGAAAAACTAGGCTTCCAAAGGAAGCCCCGCTCCAACCAAAACTAGAAGAAGCCCCTTTGCTGACTGGACTGCCACATGACGGAAAAAGGATTAAGGAAAGAAGCCCCACTCCTCATAATCTAAAAGAAAATCACACACAAAAGTTTCTTGGAAACATGCGACTGACTTTTCTTGGAAACACTCAAAACTCAAATACTCTTCTTCATCCCAACTAATTCGTTCCTTAGCATCTTCTATAACTTGCATAGGTAATGCTTATAAATATTAATACCAAGATAGAATTGTATAACTTTATATAGTAGTATAGATAAACAAGATTGAAAAAATATATAGTACTTTTTTATTTATATTTCCGTCTAACTTTAAAACTTATACAAAATTGGTAGGGGTGTTCATTCGGTCGGGTTTTGAGACAATAGAGTTATTCGGTTTAGGTTATTCGGTTTTTTAAAAATTATTAACCCACCCAATACCCAATCCGTATATAAGAACACCCAATCCAAACCACCCAAATAAAGTTCAGGTTATTTGGTCGGGTTTTGGATTACCCAAATAAAAAGAGCTTTCAAATTTTAATTTAGTATATTTGAATAATCATG
>JAOEHQ010006891.1:0-17427 GCA_025447715.1 Asclepias incarnata
GAGTTTCGGAAGTCCCGAGTTTCATCCTAGACATTTGTATAGTCTAAGACTATGCTAGTTTGCCGTTCTAAAAAAATAAATATTCTTTGATCTATTGTATAAAAAAACATACATCTTTAATCTTTAATCTTTAATCTTTAATATATAATAAAACAAAACTCTTAATTTCCTCCTTCATTTTAAACCTTTGGATCAATTTGATCACATCATCATTGACCAAACTATTGGTCAAATTCAATTTTAATCCTTCTACTTTTAAATAATTTAAATAAGTTTTAAATTGCAATTATAAATAGTATTTATTAATTACTCAGTCAATATACTCAAATCGTAGAAATAACATATCATTTAATGACTTTAAATTGCATTTGACATTTCTTCAAAATCCTATTGCATTTGAAGTTTATATGAGATAATATTTTTTTTTTCATATTTTTCGTTTTACCACAATTTATTATTCTTTAACTATGAAAATTAATAAACATTAGATATATATTATAAATTTATAATCTTATACAGGGCCATTGTATAAATCGGGTTCATTGTAATAGTATTATCATTTTTCAACATATTTATAAATATGTATTTATGTTATTTTAAAACGTTAACATATTTGGAATATATATTTTTTTCGCGTATTATGCGGGTTAATAATATAATTATTGATCTATTTGAAGATTATTTCCTTTTTTGTTCCACTTATTTATCAAAATGTAAAATATAATTTTATTACAAAACTTGTTAATAACACGTTCTGAAGATCATTAAAACAGTTTTAATCATTAAAATTAATAACTTGAATGAATTTTCAAAAGAATGCTTTTCTTTAACCATTAAATTTTTCTTTTTGTCTCATTTTAACAATTGGAGTGTTATTTTTATCTCTTTTTAACCATCCAACTTTAAACAATTGGAGTGTTATTTTTATCTCTTTTTAACCATCCAACTTTAAGGGAGCCATGTAGAAACCATGTCATCTTCACAGGTTAAACGGGTCATTTGATTACCGATTGTTACAAAAGAAAAAAGTTGAAAGTATAATGTTCAATTGAGACAAACAAAAGTAAATTGGTTATAAAAGTGACAAGTTAAAAAGGTCGTTGTTATTTTAGATAATTAACCTTTAAACTTATGGAGTATAAAGTTAAAAAAATTCGTAATTATTATTTTTTTTCTGCTCACAAAATGACAAGTTTACCCTTAATTTGTTTGCTTAAAAATGATAATTCTTTTTGAAGTCCAATAATTACAAATAAAATTGGAAATTTGATACTCTTTTTAGTGATGGACATTTAAATTGAGAGAAACAAAAATAGAAATAGAAATGTGGGAATTTTAAATGAGACGGATGGTTATTATTATTTTTATCAGCATACATTACTTATGTATACTACTTTATAAAACATTTGTAATGTGTCTTAAAAATTAAAAATATATATAGACATTGAATAGGTGTTACAAAATTTTTTGGAACTAATGTGGGACAATAAAACTTTCATTTTTTTATCAATGCCAAATGTTGAGTTTATCCCATATTACTCATGAAAAAATTTGGAATGCAATGCAAACATTATAAATATGGAAATAATTGCAATACTAGGATTATGGTAGGGGTTTTGTTTTTTGATTATTCATAAAAAGTTATTCTAAATGATTCAATTTATATTAAGGTAAGTCAACGCCAATATAAAAACGCCTTCAAGATTAAAATATGTTGCATCGGGTATTCTTCAAGTTTTATTATTATTTCTATAGGTAGACAAGAATATCTTTCATGATCTCAATAGAATGTGACCCTCTTAACTTTTGAAACAATAATACAAATTAAAAGTATCAAAAAGACACTCGATCTAAATATGGGAGGAACATAATAGTAGCTGCAAAATGCATTGAGAGAGATGTTTTATGCTTCAAATTTTTTTAATTGAAACCAATGTGGGATATATTAAGAATTGAAGAATATATATAGACATGAGATGGATGTTATAAAGTTTATTGAAATCAATGTGAGATATATTAATCGCTGATCGACTTGGTCAACACTCACAAACTTTACTATTCTTTTGTTTACTTCTTTTATAAGCACATGGTAAAAATCCTTTCCCATAATAAGTGTTTCATGTTTTCATCTATAGTAAATGGTAAGTTTATCCCACATTGCTCATAATAAAATTTGAAGTGGAATGCAAACTTATAAATATAAAATCAAATGTAAGACTAGGATAATGAAAAAATTTTTTTTTTTTTTTTTTGACTATATTAACTAAAAGTATATACTTGTTATATCATCTAATCTATTATTTAAAAACGTGACAATTTATTAATTTTAACAACTTAATAAACATGTTATCAAATTTTCTTTGAAGGTTAAAATTATTTATTCTCGTTGCATCGTGCATATAATCTTCTAGTCTACGTGTGTGTGTATATATATATATATATAAAGTGAATTTAAATATATGCAATTATAAAAAAGCATTTGCTTATTATTTTGAAAATTGAAATTGTTTAACATGTGCCCTAAAAACATGCATTAGATGTAACTAATGCATCAAATATTCTTCTCAAAAAATAAAAAAAAATATAATTCCTTTTAAGAATACTAAAAGTCTGAAATTACTAAGTTGCCTCTTGACTTAACAATTATCTATATAGTAAGTTTTTTAATATACAACAAATTAACATTAATTAATTCGTTAATAATAAATACACAAATATTTATTTGAATAATCAGAGTAAAGTTAGTTGGAAAAGTAATGTGAACGGTGGTGAACTAACTACCTGGAAAATACTAAAAGAATTAACACGAATATAAGTCTTAACAAAACTGGGATACAAGTCTTAAATGGAATAGTATTAAGATTGAATTTCCAAATTGAAATATGAAACTGAATTCATGGGAAAATAAACGTGTTACAAAATATAAATAAGTAAATTTTGTTTAATTAGTCGAGTATATAAATAGATGAAATGTGTGTTTTATAGGTTGAAGATAAAGTTTTAGAGGGAAAACACAGACTGAATCTTTCAATATTATGCACATACACTTTTTACAACTATTCATATGCCTATATATACCATTAGGTGAATGTTTATGAAATATGACAATAAGTACCTTTAAACTCTTGTTACATTATTTTCTTAATATACTAAAGCAGAGTGAGCAATGACATTTGCAAAATCCCATGGGTCCAGATTTTAACCCCTCTACATAGGAAAAATGATGTCAGTGATAATGATTTTTGTGTGTATTTAAAGGTTTTTTATTATGTGTGGATAAAACTTTTTTTTTTAGAAGCTTTAGTGTAAAATACTCTCTTGAAAATATTCATATCTAGACTCAAGATCATGCGTGATTTTTAAAAATACTACGCCACGTGTCGATCAAGACCTCCTATTGAATTTTAATTTTAAGTTTGAGAAATGAACTTTCTATGAGAAAACATAGAGTTTAAAGAAGAAAACAGGCACAATTTAAAGCTATCCCAATATACATAACACTTTCTAACATAAATAGATTTCATATCGCCCGGGGTTTAAGTCCTAGTAGTTATAATAAAAATATGAAGAAAGTTCCGATCGACCCTCTAAAAACTACTAGCCTAATATTCTTTTACAAAACCTGATTGATTTCATATTCTAAAAACTTATGATTAATAAGGAGTTGAAAAATCTACAAAGTTGTTTGCATTTTTATTCTTTTATTATAGTTTACAGCATATCGACCGGTAATTAAATGCATTTATAATTTTTGTTTTCGAATGACAAACTTGACAAAGTATCTGTAAAGATGGGCCGTGGGGCATGGCGGATCAACCCAACCGGCCAAACATAAATATAGGTGGTTGACAGCACAGCAATAGAAAAAGTCATCCTATTCCAAAAATAGAATGTCACTTTAGGAAAGTCTCTTGGTATTTGTGGAAGTTTTCCAAGCCGCCTGGTTTTATCCTTTTCCTTAAAATATTACATCCCCAACAATAGGCTTCGGATCTGGTTTCGGTGTGCTATAGGTTCTTTCCATAATTTAATCACCAACTTTTGTAGATGCAAGTCATGCAACTAAAAATACACGAGTTATATACATACTTGGCACGTCAGGCTAAAACAAATGATTAAAAAACATATTAGGTCCATTAGGCCTAAAGATGAAACGAATACTATAAATGAAGCTTATGAAAGCTTAGAGAAACATACATCCATATATACATACATGCCATATATACATTTATACTTGTCAATGATTACATACATACATGTCAATCATACAGACATACTTGTCAATCATGTCGTACATATATACATACACTCATGTCGTACATACATACATACATATATAACTCGTGTTTCTCAATGTGATATACGTGTATATATACATATATAACCTCGTTTGTTGTCTTATTTGGGCCTATTGGGCTTATGCATGTATGTATGTATGTACAACATAAGTGTATGTATATATGTAGTCATGCCCAAAAACCGGGTTTTATCCAAACCGAACCCGACCCGAACTGGTTTTTGGTCAATGGGACCAAAGCCGAGTTTGACCATACCCGAACCAGTTTCAAACCGGTTTTTGGTCAACGTGGACCGGGTTTTTTCTAGTTTTTTTTTTTGCCAAAAACTAAACCCGACCCGATTTGAAGACGGTCTCTACCCGGTCCAAAAACCCGAAACCCAAACCGGTTTTGGTCAAACCTGGGTTTGACCGGGTAGAAAACCGGTTTTTTTGTCCAAGACTATATGTATGTATGTATGTATGTATGTATGTAATGATTAACAAGTATGAATGTATATATGGCATGTATGTATATATGGATGTTTATCTCTCTAAGCTTTCATAAGATTTATTTATAGTGTTCGTCTCATCATTGAGACTAATGGGCCCAATACGTTTTTCAATCATTCGTTTAGGCCTAACAGACCAAGTATGTATATAACTCATTTATTTGGGTCTATTAGGCCAAATATGTTCATCATTCGTATAAATGACAATATTATATTCTTAATAGTAAATTTATAATAATAATACTAATTAAACATTAATACTAGATATAATTAATATTAATAATACATATTAATATTAAAATATAATTAAATAATAATAATAAATACAATTAATTATAATAATAAATATTAATCTAAATGATAAATATTAATATTAATATTATTAATAAATATTAATCATAATAAATATAATTAATTATATAAATAAATATTAACATCATTAATAAATATTACTAATATAAAAATAATAATAATAATGCCAAAAACATGTTAGGCGTGGCAGTAAATTAAAATTAAAATACTTTTGGGGACGACATGTCGTCACGAAAGTTGTCGCGAAATGTAAAAAAAAAGAAGATAAAAGCGAGGCAAATCAGTTCTAGATCTCATTCATCACCATCTACTTTATCTTTTTTTTTTTTTTTTTATCTTTCTCTGTTTTTTCAAACACAAACACATATACACCATACACACACTCTCTCTCTTTCTCTCTCTCTCTCTCTCTCTCTCTCTCTCTCTCTCACACACACACACATACACACACCCCATACACTCACATACACACATATACTTACATACACACATACCACCGCCCAACACCACCACCAACTAGCACTGCCACCTCGACCACCACCAGCAGCTCCACCACCACTACAGTCGACCACCACCGCTATCGGCGCTGCTGTCCTCTGTCGCCACAGTTTCTTCCTTTTTTCATGTAAGGGTTTTTTATATTGTGGTATAAATATATATTTATTTTCGTTATTCTTGTTATTAAATTTGTTATCTTTGTTATTTTTGTAGATTCCAACCACCACCGCTATCGCTCCTTACTTCCACCACGGTTGCTCTCAACCACCACATCCGGCTTTCTTTCTCCTTTTCTTGTAAGTTTTTTTTATAGTGTAATTTTGTTATTGAAAATTTGTATGATTTTTGTTTGTATAGTTTTTGTGTATAATTTTTGTTTGTATTGTTTTGTTTGTGTAATGAAAATATATGTGGTGATAGTTTGTATAAATTTTGTTTGGATTTGTTAGTGAAAATTTGTTTGTATAGTTTTTGTGTATAATTTTTGTTTGGATTTGTTGGTGAAATAATTTGGACTTGTATATTTTGTATTAAGATTTGTATAATTTGTATTCAAAAAATATTATTTAAAAAAAAAATAAAATTGATACATAGTATAGATACATACATAGATACATAAATAGTATATATGAATACATATATATAGTATAGAATATAGATACAGTATACATATACATTCTGTATTTATATTATATAATTTTACTTTTTTGGGGGAAAAAACTTTCCGCAACGACATGTCGTCCCCGAAAGTAATTTAATTTTAATTTACTTATTTTATTTTAACTTATTATTATTACTTTTTTAAAAAAAACTTTCGGCGACGACATTGTCATCCCTGAATGTTTTTTTAATTTTCTTTTTAATTTTTCTTTTCAGCTCGTGGGTCCCACTTCACGTCGTCACTAATGTCGTCGCGGAATACTTTAGGTGACCCGAATTCGAAGACGAGCATGCCATCGCGAAATGTATTTAGGGACGACATATGTCGTCGCCAAATGTCGGATTTCTTGTAGTAATCGTTTTGGTAACAAAATGACTTAGAAGGACAAATGTTAAAGTTTTGATGACCTGGAATGGAAAAAATGGTAAATCAGAAGTTAAATTTACTTCCGCAATATTGCTATATTTCTCAATATTAAAACACCATAAAAAAAAAATTTTACTTCCGTAATATTGTACGGACACTATGCTAGTTAAATTATTCAAGCATAAATTTGCTATACATTAAAAGTTAAATATTTTTTTTTCTAACTCTATGAAGAAATATGATATTACATTATTTATATCATAATTATATTTTAATTTTATTATTATATAAAATCACTACATATTTAATATATAAAGTAAAATAAAGTTTATATAAAATATTAATGAACATAAAAATAAAAGATAAAGGTCACAAAAAATTCAATAAAATTAAATATTTTACATAGCAAAACTAAGGATTGTATTCGTTAAAATCATATTATTAAGGGTAGTATCACTTCATCTATTCATTTGATCAAATATTTTTAAAATGAATTATCTTTAAAATGACAAAAGTATAAATCAAACGAGTTTCACCATTAGAATGGTCATTCTTTTCTCTTTTCATAAGTCATTCAATATATTTTTGGCGATTTTCCCCCCCTGTTTTTTCTAGTTGGCTTTAAAAGTTTGTTATAAAATCACATGTGATTCATAGTATTATCGCACGTAGTTAACGTATCACATGTGATTTTAGGTTTTTTTTAACGGATCTACTTAAATTGTACATCATTTAACGTTTATTGGTTTCAAAATTTAAAGTTTGAACAATCACGTGTGATATTACGTTATAATTTTCAACATTTGTCTAAAAATGAAGAAAAAAAACTTGTCGAATTTGGGAAAAAAATATGTGGGTTTTAATGGTTGTATATTATATAACATTTATGTGTTTTTCAATTTTTTTTATTCAGAGTTAAAATCTCGTGTAATATCATATTGCAAATTTTTTTCATTTGTTTTAGAAAAACTTGTTATAAAATTACATATGATTTATAGTATAATCACATGTGACTCACTATATACCAAATGCTTCTGAAAAAAAAATAGTAAATCGGAAGGAATTCTTAATCCTTTATACCGCATTGGTACCTACACAACCACCATGCATGATTTTAGTGTACCGGGATAAGTGCACCTGAACGGATATATAACAAAACATGGAGTCGATTAAATCCGGTCTGAGATGAGGATAAAACGCGTGCCAATTTTTTATTAGGCTCCATAATGAGGCCCACATAAGTAGTGGCAGGTGACCACTTGATTTATGACCAAATGCCTACGATTTTGATTTGTTAGTCATCCAAATGCTTCTGTTACAACACATGCATAAGCAAAATTTTATAAACATTTTATAAAATGATAAGTTTTACCCATGAAGTTAAAAAGGTTCTAGTGAGTTTATTTGTAATAATTTTATGTATTTGTTTTTCATTAAGAGCTAAAGAGTGTTTTACATTTATTTGAAAGACGAAATGTTTTGATATATTTGGGAAAAAAAAAGATCTATTTTATATAAATCTAATAACGATAAAAAAAAAAAATACTTTATATTGTTACAGAGATTTCTTAGTATAATTTAACTAAAGTGATGTATACTAAACCTAAAATAACTTTTTATAAAAAATTATAGATTTAGCTTAAACCATGATTATCAAACTTTACCTATTATGGAACAACTTTTAGTTTTCTTCATATATTATTTCTTTTAATTTGCGTTTCAGAAAAAATGACATACTTGAAGTTTCTTTTTCTTTTTAGTTTATTATGTTGGCAAAACAACATTTTGGTAAATTGAGCTCTCTCATGTTGGCTTTTAAAACAACAGTATTTTATTAAATATTAAAATATTCATTTTTTTTATACGTGTAACATTTTTTTAAAAATAGATAGATAGAGATAGATAACTATTACCAACTTGGTCTAGCGACAAGGAAGAAGTCATGTTTTCTCACAGGAAGTCTTTGGTTCGATTCACAATCCTGCCCTAGGCATATTTTGAGGGTGATCAGAAAAATGGTTGAAATCGGCCACAGACAAAGCCCGATTAGACTGCTACAATAAACGAAAAATGGTCGCCATCATGGGTAACCTTTTAACTATGGAGAAACCTTAAAAAATATAATAAAATAAAAAGAAGAGGATAGATAGAGATAAATATATATAGTCTTGGAAGTCAGGTCACCCACTCCTTCTCTCAATTTGTTAATAGAGCTCTGTGAGTAGCAGTGAGTCGGACAATTAACCGAGTCAAGGCTAAAGAGGTAGGCCAGGCAGGCAGCTAAGTTTGTTGGCTTGGTTTTTCAATTTTTCATAAGCCCAAGCTTCCTATGATCACCATATCACTCTGTAGTCCAAGTATATATTACTACTATATGCTATTGTTCTACTATATATATATATATATATATATATTTAGGGAATATATTAGCTACTTGGTAATGTAGCTAACTTAGCTACATTACACACACACAATCTAATTTTTTAATCATTTTATTAAATGTGGACCCCCTGCATATCACATTTCCCCACATTCTCTCTCCTCCTTTTACCCCTCAAAATGTAGCCAAGCTAGCTACATTACCAAGTAGCCAAGCTTTGCCCATATATTTATATATATAAACTCTCTATATGTATCCTTTGCAGGAGGCAACGCACGTACTCAAACCAAATAGTTTTCTACTCTCCAGCCATCTTCTTTATTACTCAAAACATTTTTATTTCTCATCAATTAATTTCAATATTCCGGCCTAATAATGATGCGTAACGTAACTAGCTCCAACTCCACAAGAGGTATCGCTGCCATTGTTGGCGTTGGTCCGAATCTAGGGCGATCGATAGCTAGAAAGTTTGCTCACGAAGGATACACTGTTGCTATCCTGGCTAGAGACCTGGGTAGATTATCTAGATTTGCTGATGAAATAGCGAGGGAAGAGAAAGCGCAAGTATATGCTATACGAATTGATTGTTCCGATACACAAAGCGTAAGAGAAGCATTTGAAGGTGTTTTGTCGTTGGGTTTTGTAGAGGTTTTGGTGTACAATGCTTACCAACCTATTCCTTGGCAGTACGGCGGTCCATCCAATTTCTCTGATATTCGTCTTGATTCTTTTCAAAAATCCCTAGCTGTTTCTTCCGTTGGTGCATTCCATTGTGCGCAACAGGTACCGATATATATCTATCTTGTTAATTAGGTAGGAAGATGATGATTCGTATGCCACTTTTTAATTATCACTAGTAGTAGTAAGAATCCTCGAGTGTTAATTTGTAATTAGTAACTTAATTATATATCA
The DNA here is from genome assembly GCA_025447715.1 of Asclepias incarnata. Lineage (NCBI taxonomy): Eukaryota > Viridiplantae > Streptophyta > Magnoliopsida > Gentianales > Apocynaceae > Asclepias > Asclepias incarnata. The sequence goes on from JAOEHQ010006891.1 coordinate 9,918, forward strand.
AGTTTGTGTATCTTAAACTACATATTTACAAATCATATCTCTTCACACAACACGGATCGATCATTTCTTACATTACTTTTGGCTTCCTAGTAACTATATTCTTTCTTATTCTTATATATATATATATAGTGGGCCGGGGGCCGGTACAATATATTGTAAGCATAAAGAAAGTTTTGTCAATATTTTCACTAAATGTTCACTGCATGTTTTCTTTCATTCTCATTCACACAAATTTTTATGTATGTGCTTTTGACAAGCACTTGTTAATATATGTTGAATTATGGCACTTATATATATAATATAGAAACACGCTGGATTTTCTATATAGGTGTTGCCGGGAATGGTAGAAAGAGGAAAAGGGACTATTTTATTCACCGGATGCGCTGCTTCATTATCCGGCGGTGCTGGATTCTCTGAATTATGTGCGTCTCTTTTACATCTACCTACCTAGCTACCTTTTTATAAAATGTGGATCTATTATTATAACATGTTTTTAATGTAAAAGAATCCTTCAATTCCTATATATATATATATGGGAAAATGTTATATGATGTTAGCAGTAGGGTGCTGTCCTCACAGTCATTTTCACACATGATAAACATGCCCCCCTTGAATTTAAGGTTTGTGAGGGAAAACATCATATAACTATATGATGTTAACATTATATAAGTTATCCCCTATATATATATATGCTAATATTTCAACCAAAGAAAGTACATCAAGCATCAAAACTATTGTTCTTAATTCGTTTTATATTTGATCATTAATTGATATTGTACCAAATAGTTTTAAACCATGCATATCTATAATAAATGCAACATCCTAGAACAATATATATAATTGAACTATTAAAACTTTTGTACCATCTTATTTTTGGGTCAATAAATACAAATGCTCCTAAAGTATTGATGACTTTCTCATTAATTTGGTTTTACATATTAGGTTGTGGTAAATTCGCGTTAAGAGGATTATCCCAATGTCTAGCTAAAGAATTTCATCCACTCGGAGTACACATAGCGCATATCATCATCGACGGTGTGATTGGCGCATCTCGGTGCGTTTGTTTTCTTTATATATGCCTCATATATTCTTTTACACATAGACAAATTACTAAATTGAAAAACAAATGTATGTCCAATCATAAATCCTGTCTTGATCTTTTTTTTTTTTAAAGAGAATATAAATACTCGTAATTTTTATATGTTTGATTGGAGACGATTCTCTTTCACGGTGATTCTTTCCTTTAGAAGTCAACTATGTTGTTTCACTATTCCTTGTTGAATATGTCTTTTCCTTTATTTCACATACACTTCTACTAACCAATATGAAGTTGGTTTAATAGTCATGGTGTCTTGATATCATGACAAAAGGTTTGATATGTGAACTCCTTGAGTAAACATCTTGAAGGTGGCCGGGAAAAAATGATTAAAAAACAGTCAAGGAATACTCCGGTTAGACTTCATACATTTAGATCCAAGCATCGGCCTCCCCATTTAACCTGATCATGAGAAACCTCATCCGTTAATTAACCTGTTTATACATACACTTCTACTAACATTGGTTACATGTACATTTGGTTCAAGTATGCCTCCTAGATCTAAAATTAAACAAGTGGACAACTTTTGAGAAAACCCGTTATCCATTTTGATTGTAGTCCATTTATTGATACAACTTTGAGTAGATCACCTCCTTTTTGGGATCGAGGTGATATACCTACGTACCACAAATTTTATACATTTATCATAATTACATGTTATTGACTTGTACAATTCGTTATATAAATTGTATATTTTGGTAAATGTATCAAAAAATATGCTAGGTATATCAACTTCCCTCTGAGAATCTACGAGGTACTATATAGTTATTGGTATTTTTTCGGTTCATCATTTGGTAAGCGGAGAGGGATTCACGTTCAGACTATTAAGAGAAAGTCGAGCTTTGACTTTGATGTATGTGGCCTAAATGGTATTATAATGGCCGTTTACTAGATTTTAGAAATTTATCCTGTGAGGTTCGAACCTAAATATCTTTTGAATTTTCAAGCAAAATGTTAGCCACGTCGGTAAACACAACTAACTAACTTAAGATATTTTTTTTTATAAATAAAACAGCCCATGTTTGGCTAATTGATTTCATTCTGTAGACGTTACTTTCATGAGAAAGATTATATACTTGTATATATACATTAGCTAGATTAGAAGTGACAAAATCTAGCGAATCATGCGAATTACGTTTTTTTTCCGGAAGAGGGGCCTAGCTATAACTTAAACCCCTTAATATATATGGTCCCAAAAAGCAAAAGTGAATATAAGGCTGTTCCATACTTAAGCTTAGGTATGGAACCCCTCACATATCAATTTTTTAATATTTGTTGTATAATAAATAAATGACCTGGGCTCCATGAATTTTATGGATTAAAAAACAAATATGTGAGAGTTCCATACCTAACCTTAGGTATAGAACAGCCTTATATTCACCTCCCCCGTCCCAAAATTGCGATTGATTTCACTAATGAACTTTAACCTTAGTATCATAAATTGCCAGGCCCCAAGAAAAAGTCTAGAATGAATCTGTAAGTAACGTCATATTCTTTTGATTATATATGCTCAACTTTACACAACTGAGACCCACATGCATCTTGTATGTTGGCTACGTGTTACTTTCTTTATCTTTCGCTCATCTATCTTTGCATATAGTATCATTCTTAAATCATATGAAATTGCTATATCATTAGAGTATTTGTTACTTGGATGGATTGGTCTATTATTTGGTTACTCGAACCAATCATAAAGAAAACGATACTACTATGAACTATCAAACATACGAACAATACGTACCATTAGATGGTATATGGTGATCCTTCAAATTTAAATGCATATATACTTATAGAAAGACAATTATCTACACAAAATTCACACATATTTATATCATCTGACATTATAACCCACGATCTAGAGGTTGATCGGTCACATATGATAATAGTATAATACCATGAGGTCAACCAAGACCCTTTTATTAGATTGCTAGTACAAATGAATGTAACAATAGTATGATCAAATAACTTGCAACTCTATTGGATATAGAAAAAATTAATGAGTGTGCATCCTTTTTTTTGTTGTTGCAGGGCATTAACAATGCCTCAAAGGTCGTTGGTTGGGGAACAACAGAGTGTAGCAGGGGACGGATCTATGGACCCTGATTCGGTGGCTCAAACGTATTGGTATTTACACATTCAGCCTCGGGCCGCTTGGACCCAGGAAATAGATGTTCGCCCACCCAACCCTAGATTCTTCTAAAAAGTTGCAGCATCGGTATAATTTGTATATTTCTTCCTTTTTTTCTCTTTAATAATTGATTTTTGTGTTTGTTTATGTCTGATTAATGTATATGCTCAATCCATAGGAAGAAGTTGTTCTAGATTCCTAAAACTCCAGAACTTTATATAAATAGTGATTTCAACTTGAACAACTTTTCAATATATATAAGATGTCATTGTTATGGATTGTATTTTATATATATTTTTTGACGGGAAAATGATACGCACAACATATTTGTGAAGAAAAAAAATAATGTTTTGCCCCCTGGAATTTATTAAATGTAAACAATGAGTCCTCGATCTGTGAGTGCAGCAATACCTAGCATACATACTGTACTCATAGTACGTATGCTTTCCCCATATTTTGACATATTTAATTTACAAAACTATTTAAGGTTGATGGTTGCTTGATGATATGTTGGTGATTGATGATTAGATGTCAGTATTGACAATGAGCATGTGAGGTTGGGTGCTTGATACATAGTAAACCATTTTCCATAAACCTAGCTCGAGCCCATGTGGTCATGTTAATTATTACGGAGTATATGTTTTTTCACTTCTGTTTCTTCATTTTAAGGATTGTATTTTAATCCTCAACACATATATTCCAATATTATTATAGGTCTTGTTGAAATCCTTTTTTATGCCAAAACAACGAGAATGGTTAACATGCAATACCTTGTTTGGCCACGCCAATGTTACCTATTTTTGTTAAATAATGCATACAACTTTTTGAATAATGCAGCCAATGTTACCTATATGATATCGTACATACAACAACAACAATACTCAATCCCGGCAAGAGCGGAGTTTGAGGGAGGTAAGATGTAGACAGTCGTACCCCTACCCAAAGGTAGAGAAGCTGTTTCCAGAAGAACCTTCGGCCTAGGGCTTTCACCCTATATGATATCGTACATGTAATCAATAAATGGTAATGTTAAAACCACAAATATATTTAAAAATCTGGTATTGATACATGATAGATGAAAAATTAAGATTAAAAGAAAAAACGAGTGAAATCTATGTATTAAAATTAGATTTTTAAACATATCAAGTTAATCATATATATTATTACTTTTATATAAATAAATAAATAAAAGGGAAAATGGTTTAGCAACAATAACATTAAAAAAAAAGAAAGTAAATAAGAATATGGTATAAAAGGGAAATTCGTGTCCTCAAATAGCACACACATCTTAAGTATATACGTCTTTGCTTAAAACACCTAATGAATCCCAGATTCACAAGACATGTCAGTCATATTGAACAGCCGTCATGTGGTAGTCCTTCATCTAATTTTGTCTACTTTTACTGGGAGGGTCCCCGGTATTTGGTTCCAGTCACTTGCATTTCATTTTTGTACCTTTTGCAACCATGCATCTCATGATTGTACTTAGATTAGCAAAAACATATGTTTAAGCAATGTTTTAAAAAACAATATTTTAGTTTAATCGATGAAATGCCAAAAAATCGGTTGAACTGGGTTAATTAGTCAGGCTTGTATTTCCACACAAATGCCACTAAAAGTATTTCAATCCAACGAAAATACACTTACAATGCCCTAAAAAAAAATAATCAAATAGTTACAATCCACAACATTATATGTTTTAAACTTCACAAGCCACCCAGAATAACAATAAATTATACGAATTATCATATTAAACAAGTGAATAATAATAATATTTAGTTTTAACAATAAAATGGACAATATTAAAAACTCAAAATAAACTATAGAAAAGGTTTTGCCGTTAAAAAAAAAAGTTTATAAAAAACCCAGTTTTTTCTACCAACCGGTTAACCTGGAAAAAAATCTGGAAAACCAAAAAAATAGTTTGGTTCAACCTTCAGTCAGTTGATCTAAAAAACCAGCCCTCGTTAAACTAATCGACCGACCAGGTATTGGTTCAATAGATTAAACTGACCGGTTAGAGCCGGTTTTTAACATATTGATTTAAAGATGATGTGAAAAAAAAATATGGTTCCAGGAACAGGGTGCCCTCCATTATTATTATTTTTTTTTTACCAATCCATAAATAGATTGAGTGATACCATTACCAATGCAACTTGAGCCCACATGTGAAGGTGATAGATTCGGGTTCGATCCTTAGGGATGCCTAAATTATGTGGGTATTAAGTGAAGGTATTTCACCGGCATCAAAAACCTTACGGGAAGGTCATGATGGGGATCCAATGTGTTTTCGGGGACAGGTGCCCTCCATTACCTTTTTTTTTACCATGTTTAAAACATTATTTAATGAAGAAATTTAAGAAGAGAAAAAATCAAAGTCAACAATTAGAAAATTGAAAGAAAGCAAGTTATGTGTCATGTATCGATTAGATTATGCATGATTGATACTTGTATCAATCGTGTTGTTCCTAACCTGTTTAACACGATAAGACATGATTTAACAGTTATACTTCATATCCTTTGTTCTTGCCTTTAAGGCCACGTACATAGTACAGTTTATAAAATTATAAGTTAAATAATAACAGCTTTAGTTGTCGATGTAGAACATATAACCACCTAGAACAATACTTCAGCGTCACATCAGCTTTCATAATTTCGTCAATTTTGAGACGTTATGAATGCAGAATGCCGAACGTTAAATTTTTTTTATTCTTTTATTTAATTTTAAAGTTACATAAATTATTTTTTTAAACAACTTTTAATTCAAGAATACAAATGAAAACACATTAATAATAAAATAAAAATACATTAATAACAATAATAAAAATACACTAATAATAAAAATACATTAATTATAAACCTAAGTACATAATAAAGATAAGCATAACAAATAGTAAATATAACTAATAGTAAGCCTAAAAAAAATACTACTTAAAACTACTCGTTGCTGTCATCATCTTCAACAACATATTTCATGTTACACTCAAAAGCTCGTTTTTTTGAGCGCTTTCATGACCTTGATACCAAACAGCCATGATTGCCATCTAGTTTTTTCAAAAATCTTGAAGTCGTTTTGGTCTTGGCGAAGACTGGCTATACGGTTCATTGTCTCGTTCAACATGTCGATTTTCGCTTCTTTGTCAGATTAAGTTGATGATGATGAAACAAAGTGTCTTGCTGTTGCCGCCAACTGGTCAGTTTTCCTTTTATCATGATTAAGGCGGCGTGCTTCCTAGAAGTCGGGAATATCATCATCATCGAGTTCGACTCCCCGACGTGTGTCTGGCGAGGTAATCTATGATGTTTTTGCACGTTTAGGAGGAAAAGGTGCGAACGGGGGATAGTTGGCCATTTTGGATGACGTGTAGCGATGCCAACCAAATGTGTAAACTTGAATGTTTTCCTTGCGACTTCATAAAATGAGTATATATGTCTTTGTTGGACCAACCTCTCTGACGAGCATTTGTATACTTAGTAAGTACACCCATAAACTTCGTGAGATCCACATTCATAGGACCAAATTTAGAATACAACCCATCGGGTGTTCGGTAGTCTCTTTTATCCATTTAAAAAAAAAAAAAGAAACCGATAATATTTTTCCAAAATCCGACTTTATTTAGAGCCGTTCTTAACACTCAATCTTCAGATACATCATACCACCTTCAAGCAAAGCCTTTTCTTCATCGAAATTCCATGGAATATGCTTCTCTTTCCTTGTCTTTTGTTTTCTACCCCTTCCTTTTGCTAAACCCTTTCCTTTTCTTTCGAGTGGTGTTTCATCGAAAGTTTATTTATCGTAGTCTTCGTCTGTATTTTGGTTGGCACATACAAAACGGTTCTAATCAACACGCCTTATTGCATCAGAACCTTGAGATTCAGGAGAAGGATAACCGAGTTGAGGACCAAATCCGAATTGAGGAAGAAATCCGGGTGGCATTTGAGGTGGAAAACCATGTTGGTATAGTGAGTAGTATGGAAACCATTGTTGTTGAAATTGAGCAAAAAGTTGGATGGAGATGATATGTTTGAGGTGTTTGCTGGGGATTTTGTTTTTATGTATTGTGTGTTTGGAATTATGAAAAACCGTCCATATTTTTTTTAATAGTTTTTTGTTATTTTTTTCTATATTTTTTGGTCAAATTAACAAAATAATAATAATAAAAAATCTCGACGCTAAACACGGCATGTCTTCCCCGAAACCAAACAAAGCCGGATGAGGGGGGATGGGGTCGCCCGGGGGGGGGGGGGGGGGGGTGTTTTGCATGGTGGTTTGGTGTACCCCAAAC
>JAOEHQ010006902.1:0-17425 GCA_025447715.1 Asclepias incarnata
AATCTATCAACTAATATTATGTTTAATATTCGAGCTTTGAAGTATTATGTTATTGTTTATAAACAATTATGTTTAAGGTTGAAGTTTCTAATATATTTATAAAATTCTATTACATATAATTTCAAAAATTATTATTTTTATATATAAAATCTCAATCCGGGTACTCCTCGAGTCGAGTCCAAGTCTCTAAAAACTCCTGACTCCCCCAGTCGCCGAGTCGAGTCCAAGTCACGAGTTCTCCAACGTTGGTTTCTAAGAATCATGTAGTTTAAATTTTTATTTGTTAATTTCACTGCTAGTATAGTTTAGAGATGATGATCAGATCAATCATTTTGTTGGAAATCTCTCCCAATTTTGTAAAATTTTAGTTTGAAATTTTAATACACCTATATTTTTTTGGTAAAGGGTTTTTTAATTTTTACCATGGTAAACTTGTATAAATCAAATAAAGTTCACGCAAGAACATGTACACGCACCTTTTGTGCTTCTAACCAAGAACATGAAGACATGCCACCCTCATTGAACCTCTATCTAGACGCTACATAAGAATTACAAGACAAAAGTATCGACTAGACAACAGCAATACCTAATCCTTTCTATGACTACTAATAGAATAATAGAAATGTATCTTATTGTATGTTTTATATGCTCAAATTTTCCCGTCCATGAGACTTAGTCCGGAATTTTAGCTGTTGCAGATGAAAATTAACTCTGCATCTAGTATGTCTTACCGATAATCTCCTCTCAAATTTTCTAGTCCATGAGACTCTAGTCCGGAATTTTAGTTGTTGCGGATTAAAACTAACTTACAAACTTCTAACGATCCACGATGCACTCAATGAAATTCATCAGATTCTGGATTAAGAAAAATTCTTTTCAAAATGCAATTATTTTCCAAAAGATTGCAAGAGTAATAAGGCATCAACTACTTGTATCCCACTTTATCACCTGCCAAAATTATTCTTTCGACAAGCTTTCTTCGCAAAAACGCCTGTCCAGAACTTCATTTCATAGAACTACATTATGACCTGAATACATCTTCAATCCACTGTTGCTCTACTAGCAGTATACATAAACATCTTCTGGCAAGCATAAAAAATAAATGACAAAAATAGCCATATCTTCCAGTCTAAAACAGTGCTGCACACTCGGTTTGCACTCATCATGGGCATGCATTGAGATCACCAAGTAAATGAAGGCAATACATATGATGGATATGCATCATACTTCAATGCAAGAGCGTGCACAGAGGAAAGATCTGCTTGTTCTCCAAATTCACTTATTCCAAGTTCGTTTGCGTGGATTCCACAAGTGATAAATGCAGATGTAATCCCAGATGCATTTGCACCCTTTATGTCATGATGTAGAGAGTCTCCCACAGCAATTGAATCAGAAGCTTCAGCACCCGCCATGGTTATGGCTGATTTATAGATAATCTCATAAGGCTTGCCCATCCATTTAACTTCACCACCAAGCTTTTCATAACTAGCTGCTAATGTACCTAACAAGAGCCAAATCACTAAAAAAGTTACAAACATTTAGTAAATGTAGCTCATTGATGCAAGTAATTCTGTTGAAAAGACGAATTTGGACTTGAGAGTACTGAAAAAGATAGATCGTATAATGGCTAACTCTCAAGTTTTTGATCTTTTTGCAGGTGCTAATGCAATTTTTCGGCCCTATCGTATTTCAGATCATGCCCCGGCTGTTTTGCGTCTTCCTTTGGCTGCGAAATTCAGGCCCAAACCTTTCAAATTTGCAAATGTTCTTGTTCATCATCCTCAATTTAAAGGTGTGGTTGATGGATTTTTGGAAGAATGAGATTCAAGGTGTTCACATATTTCGTGTTACCAAGAAGCTAAAATCATTAAAAAAGCCTTTTCGAAAGATGTTATATGACAAAGGAAATCTGCATGCTAGAGTTTCTCGGCTGAGATTTGAGCTAGATGAGGTACAAAAGGCTCTTGATAAGAATCCCTCGGATCCTGTTCTACGTGAAGAGGAGGCAATCTATTTGCAAGCATTTAATGATGCCACTCTTGATGAAGAAAGGTTTCTCAAGCAAAAGTCAAAGGTTCATTGGTTACAACTAGGTGACTCCAACTCAGTTTATTTTCATAAGGTGGTTAAAAGCCGTGCTACTCGTTGCCGCATTGATACCATCTTGGATTCGAATGGTAATTTGGTCGAAGGGGAGGAGCTGCAGCAAACTTTTGTTGATCACTATGTCAATTTTCTTGGCAAGGAGGGCTCTACATTTGCACTTGACACTTCGAATTTATTTACTAAAAGGTTGACTGCTACACAAGCGGATTTCATGATTAGAGGGGTGTCGAATGAAGAAGTTCGTGATGCTATATTCTCTATGGGAAATGATAAATCACCGGGACCGGATGGGTTTTCCCGGCGTTCTTTAAAGAAGCTTGGGATATTATCGGTGAGGACAAAAGTTCTGCCATAAAGGATTTCTTTGATAGTGGGAAGATGTTTTAGGAAATAAATCATACAACTATTGCACTAATTCCTAAAGTTTCAGCTCCTAATAAAGTTGTGGACTTTAGGCCAATGGCGCTCTGTAATGTTTTATACAAACGCATTAGTAAAATTATTTCCAACTGAATGAAAGACTGTTTGAAGGATTTGGTGAGTTTGAATCAATCTTCATTTGTCCCAGAGAGAAATATTGCTGATAATATTCTGTTAACTCAAGAGTTGATGCATAACTATCACTTGGACAGAGGTCCTACACGGTGTGCATTTAAAGTGGATATTCAAAAAGCATATGATACCGTGGATTTGAGTTTTTTACTAGAGATTTTGGGCTGTTTTGGGTTTCATCCTAAAATGATTGCTTGGATTAAGGAGTGTGTTACAAGTTTACAACTGCTTCTTATTCTATATGCATCAATGGCTTGACTCATGGTTATTTTAAAGGGAGAAGAGGTCTGCGTCAGGGGGACCCTCTCACTCCCTATCTATTCACTCTCGTTATGGAAGTTCTCACTTTGATTTACAGAGGAGGGTTCTAAGCTCGGATGACTTTATCTATCACTACCATTGTTCGGATTTGTAGATTATTAACCTCTGTTTTGTAGACGACCTTTTTATTTTTGCTCGTGGTGATGAGCTTTCCGCAAGGCTGATTATGGAAGCTTTAAATGAGTTCAAGAGTGTGTCTGATCTTGCACCGAGCCTCCCGAAGAGCATTGCTTTTTTCTGTAATGTCTTGAATCATGTAAAAATATCAATTCTGGAGGTGCTCTCGTTCGAAGAAGGTAAACTCCCTATTAAATACCTTTGGAGTTCCTTTGGTCTCTACCAGACATGGTTATAGAGATTGTAAAGAGTTGGTTGAAAAGGTTCAGAATCGGGTGAATGATTAGAAGAACAAATTCTTATCTTTGTCTTTCGCTGGTAGGCTTCAACTTATCCATTCTGTTCTATCTTCCTTACATGTCTATTGGTCGGGTGTTTTTATGCTCCCCACTCGTATCATCCATGAACTTGAACTGATTATTAGGAGTTTCTTATGGTCTCAAGGCTCTTTGAAACGTGGGAAGGCAAAAGTTTCTTAGGAAGAAGGTTGTGCACCAAAGGAGGAAGGAGGGCTGGGTATTAGAAGAATAAAAACCTTTAATATTGCTCTCTTAGCTACCCAAGTATGGAAAATTCTCACTCTTAAAAAATCCTTGTGGGTTAAATGGATTCATGCCTACAAACTTAGAGGAAATTCCTTTTGGGTAGTTCCTTTTCGTGGTGTAATGACTTGGAGTTGGAGGAAAATTCTCCAAATTAGACCAACTATTAGGCAACGTTGTTGGTTTAAGATTGGCAATGAAGAGCAGGTGTTCGCTTGGTATGACATTTGGGGACCCCATTGACCTCTTATTGAAAGTGTTTCAGTGAGACAGATTACGAGCGCAGGTTTTCAACTTAATGCAAAAGTTTGCGACATCGTTCTTCATGGAAATTGGAGGTGGCCTGCTTATTGGGGTTCTAAATTTCCTAATGCTATAGCTCCAAACTTACAGGTTGATAGACGTCACATTTTGCTTTGGAAAGATATGCTTTGTAATTATAATGAATTCTCTGTTGGGAATGTGTCGAATGAAATTCGTCTTCGTTTCCCTGAAGTCCCTTGGTATTCACTCGTTTGGGATGGCCATTGTATCCCGAAACACGCATTTATCTTATGGCTGGTTGTAAAACAAAAAATGAAAATTCAAGATGTGCTTAGGCAGTGGGATATTGGTTACTCTTTGTCACCAAATGCTCTACTTTGCCCGCTATGCAAGGAAGAACCTGACTCACACCCCCACTTGTTCTTTGAATGCTCGTACTCCTCTTTTGTATGGTTAGAGTTTAATCGACAAGCTGGGCTGTATAACACCTCACCAGTTTGGGAGAACATCATGCAAAGTTGCTTGCCATTAGCAAAGAAGAAAACAATGGTTAGTATTCTTACTAAACTGATTTTGGTAGCTGCAGTTTATGAGATATGGAAAGAACGAAATTACCGGCTCTTTAAAAGTGACAAGAGATCCAAGTTGAATCTGGTTGACGATATTATAGCTACGGTCAGACTCAGGCTACTTACTTTCAAGTTTAATAAGCTTAGTCATGTGGAATTGGCTATGGCATATGGAGAATGCCTACGTCATTGCTTATTATGTAATTTTTTATCTACTTTGATGTAATGTTGTACATCTAGTAGTAGTTACCATGAGGTGGCATGTCACCTACATGGTGTGGGGTGCTGGTTTATTTTCTGTTGGTTGTTGCACACACATGTTGTGTTGTACGTTTGCATATGGTACACGGCCATATTGCCTGCTTTAATTTTATAATCTATAAGAATCACCAGGGTAATCCCTTTTACCCAAAAAAAATTTGGACTTGAGACAATTACTGAGAACGTAATCTAAGTATTTCAAAGCAACAAGGGTTATTAAGTAGTTTAAGTGTACCGGGCATGATACGTAGTTCTCTAGCCTCGACAGTCACAAAATCGGGATTTGCTACCACCATAGGGATTTCTTTAGCTGCGCATTTCTGTAGAATCCTCTCAAGCTCCTCAACCTTCATAGAAATGGAATCGCCAGACGAAAGCCCCAAAGCTTCGGTACCATGAACCAAAATAAACTCAGCCTGTTCAACATTCTCTACTACCTGTAGCCCTAATCCCTGAAAGATAATAACATGTGAAGTTTGTAACTAAGTGTCATTTGTCATCCATAATTTTATGTAGTCGATTTTATATATAAAACTATTAATAGAATATGAGAAAGTAATAAGAAAAAATACAAATCAAAGCAGATAAATACATCAAGTGATATAGCGCCTCGGTCACTCCATGTCATGTGAATGCAGGTCTTTCCTAGTGCCCGGAACCAAGGATCATCCCTCCTGGCCATGATAGATAACATATAAAAGACATTACACTGCAACCATTAGGAAAAAATAAAAGAGAAGTGCCAAAAAAAAAATATAATAAATAAAGAGAACTAATAGGCTATTAACAATGACATGTGAGGAAATTTTTAGCCATAACTTATAAAAAGGAGAATCTTCCTTCAAGTTATAATTGAGCTTCTGTTTCAAACACAAAGGACTCACATCCATTTGATCAACATGTGGGTGTAAGAGAATAAGAAATAGATGTAGTCCAAAAATAGCATGCTAGCAAAGGAAACGATGGGTTAGAACTTGCAAGTCAAACAGCATACTCATTCTAAGAAAAGCAGGATAAAATAAAATGAAATAAGCATTTCAATTCATTGTGAGTTAACATCGACATTAGATTCATTAAATCTCGTAACATACATTTTTTATGAAGTTATCTTGCTTGGATTAGCATATTCAAAATGAGTCCCACTACCTTTGAAGATGCTGATATGTTAGTTCACCACTGGTTATGGCTCCTACAAAGAGGGAGGGGTCAAATCCGAGGCTCCTCAACTTATCCAAAGTTGTTGATGCACGTCTCGATGAATTACTAATAATAACCATCTTGGCACCATGAGCAGCCAAACTTTCCACTGTTAGAAAAGCAGAAAACTTTAAAGAGAAGATGACGATGGCTTTCCAAATGACCTTCCTTACCAAAATGTCAAAGCTCATAACATACATGTAGATATAGCACCAGGATAAGGTTGTTTCCCATCATGAAGAACCCCAAACTGGTCTAAAAGCCAGGCCTGCACTAAAGGAGAGCTCAGGCAATTAAAAGGTAAAAATGTTAAGATACAATGCACAAGGTAGACATATGAGCCTTGTGTGCATCTGTCGATATGATTTCAAAAGAAATACGAAAACCTAGAGTGTGCAATAGTATAGTCTTCAGTACTCATGAATAGTTGCACCATGGACTTTCATAAATAGAGAAGAATGCATCAAATTTTTCGTAAATAAAAGGAAAAAAAGAGACAATAAAAAGAAGAAAAAAGAAAGAAAAAAGGCTAAGGAACAAAGAAGCTGTCCCTAATCACATGTTCAGAAATTATAAACACCACATACTAAGAATAACATAGGGAACACATACATGAAAATTGAAGGATTCAAAAAAAGAGAATCCAAACTAATTTGGTTTTCATTAGCTGAAACCAAGGTTGTAAATATCGGCCGTAGCGATATATCGGTCGACCCCCTTGAAACGATATTATCGGCCGTATCGTCGATATATCGGGGACCATAAATTATAAAGGAACTTATTTTTTTTTAAATAAATATTAGCAATATATTCATAGTTTGTATGTTGTACATTTATTTCTACCTGTACATATATTTCTACCTTTTTATTTAATAAATTTATTATTAAGCTACTTTTTATTTAATAATATAAACAAAAATACAATAATAAAAATAAAACTTTACATTAAACATAAAACTATTTACAATAAACATAAAATTATATAAGTATTTTGTAAAATTGTAGAAAGTAAGGGTTTAAATTGAAAAAAAAATAAAAAAATAAAAAAAGAAGTCAAGTATTTTTTTGACCGTTATTGACCAAACCCGATATATATGGCCGATATGTGAAATCTCGTAAAGGTTGAGGGCCGATATCCGATATCCGATATATCGCCGATATATCGGCTGTTAAAGCCGATATTTACAACACTGGCTGAAACATCAATATTGAATGAGTATCCATCAGTGTAACATTTTCGATAAAATACATGTACCAAATCTGTTCACAAACAAACTAAATATATTAGTTGATTAGTTCTAATCAAAAGACTGAACAATTTTGTGTAGATTATGTTATTCTCTTTTTAAAAAACTGCACAACAAGAGCATATTCTAAATAAACAGAAAACTCTAGCATTTAGCACTGCCAATAATGTCATAAGTTTTAATATAGTGTAATTACTGTAACATGAAATAGAGAATATAATCTGGAAAGTTTTAGTCATAAAGAAGTCATGTTACCAAGGAAAATGTGGAGCTATAAGTGTATTGCAGTGGAATTTTATATTCCAAATTCCAAACCCACATTGGAAGTCCAAGCCCAACGTCCATGAATAATAAATCTGGCTAATAAACTTTATCGTTTAGCACCTTAGCCTCCTATTGCTTGCTGCCAAATTAAGCTTAAAATACTTGACTGTAAGAACGACAGGAAATATGAATGTACTTGAGGTAACCTTGATTAGCTTTACATGATGAATTATTAGATTCAATTACTCATCAACACCCATCATCTATTGCTGAGAAGTCCTGCTTCTTTTCCAAGATAAAAGATGTGCTTGTGGAATTATGTAAATCCCTTAACCTTTTTAACAAAAAAAGAGTGATATGGAAACTTAAAACAGATCATGCTATGACTGAAACTTCAGATAGGCGGTTGATTCCATTGATCATGGGGAATAAAAACCCAAGATCAAGAGAAGAAAATACCAGAAAAGCCCATTTCAAGTTTATGAAGAAAAAAATCACCAGAAACGAAAATAACAAAGGGATTGATAAGTCTTCTGTAGCAAGAAGTTTCACGTACGCTATATAGTATGAACGCGGCTAAACATTGCTCATGCAATGGGAACATATTCATGTCTAATCCAACAAGAGAGCATTAGGAAACAGTAGTTGTTACGCAGAGGACTTGTAAGGTTGTATAATCTTTAGCATTAGGAGGAACGAGGCTAGTTGGATATCTAAACGCTATTGTTTTTCAACCACAAAATCAAGAAATACACGAGTTGAAACATGAAGACAATAATATCCTTATGACAGACAGTTAAATGATAATCATCATATCATATAAAATAAAAATAAATAAATAAATTCAGGGGAGGAGCCACTATCATTTCTTGAGAGACATATATAAATACTGTGACAACTTAGTATGCAGAAGTTTCGGTTAACAATGGGGTATTTTTAGGTTATATTTAGAGATGAAACCTGATTTGGAGCCTTGAAAGTTACTTTTAAGCCATCTACAAGTGTGATTTCAAACTGTCAGGATGGCGAGTATATAATCTAACTATATACTAAAAGAAGGATGTCCTAACCACTTATTATTTTTGGGTAAAGCTTTTATCGTAACCACTTATTAACCAATCACAATCCTCTATTTTATCAAATTGGTATTTGTTTATGTCATAATTCTTATTAATTAAAAACCTATTAAAACCCTTAATAAAATTTACAAATCTTCCTTCTAAAAATAATATTGGACGGACCCTTATTACCACAAACTAAAGATGGAATAGATTATTTTTCATGTTATTTAATTATTATAAATCTTTACTATATTACAAAACTTAATAGTTTAGATATTACAAAACTTGAATATACCTATAAATATGTAAATATAGTAGATATATTCCATAATTTTTTAATAACATGACTATATTTTTTTCAACAAATTTCAAAACAAATTTTTATCAAAAATTTATTTTTTTAACTCTAATACCATATTATAACAAATTTTAACAAAATTTAAAACTATAATAATCACATTTTTCTCAAAAATTATTATTTGATTATTCGTCTAGAATAAGTTAACAAGAACACATTAAAGTATTCAAACTGATTTATCCTATTTAACGAACATTATACATCTCAAAATAAATCTAACTATAATCATATAATAAATATTATAAACAACAACAACCGTACCTAATCCCTGTATAAATGGGGTAAGGGGGAGGTGAGGTGTAGACAGTCTTGCCTCTACCCGAAGGTACAGAGACTGCTTCCATAAACAACCCGACACACGGGTCCTAAATCTAGTATATAATATATATATAACTCTCATGTAACCGTAAAACCTAATTCTGCTGAGATTAATAATATTGATTCTCGCTAATGCAGATGGATGGCTGTCATTTGGTTTAACGAGTCTTTTCAGATTGGGGTATATATATATATATATAGATTAGGGTATATATGTGTGTATATATAAATAGATAGATATAGATATGTAAAAAGAAGGAATAGATTGAATAAATTGAAGGGGAAAAGAAACGCATGCCTTGTAATGATGAGATTCGGCAATTTGGCGGAGACATGTGAAGGTTGTAGCAGCAGAAGCCATTGGCGTATATCTTCTCCAGTTGTGGTGAGTGAGACTTATGATTCAGTCAACTTATAAATAGGACCGACTGTTTCAGACGCATTTTTTCAGTTTCAACAAACATTAATAAACAACTGGAACAAACTTGTTTTTTTTAAACTATACGCATACCCGTACGATGCGGCGGCGATGATGGTTGCAGTGACGGTGTGGTGGTGGCGGCATGGGTGACGGCGAAGGGTGGCGGCTATAGGTGGCTACAGTGGCGGCGACGGCTGGTGGGGGCGGCGGTGGAGGTGAAGGCGGCGACGAGTGGTGGGGGCGGCGGTGTTGGTCTCGTGGTGAATGTAAAAGAAAAATTGATATAGAAGGAGTAGTATAGTTATTTTAAGGGTTGAGGATTTATATTATAAATTTTTTTATTAAAGATATTATACGTATATTAGGTTTAGATGTTTAAATTAATAAATAGAAATAAGGGGCAAAATAGAAAGATTGAGTGGTTTTTTAAGAAAAACGTCGGGTTGCTTTTTTATTAAGGAGTATAGATACGAATGCCTATTAAGCATTCAAAAATAATATATTTTTTGCAAAAAAAAGTTTGTTATAATTCTTTTTTTTTTTTAGTAAAAAAATGGTTGTTATAACTTATAATTACAGCCGGGTTAAAAACTTTAAAATGCACATACGTACAATCAAACCACAGTAAACAAATGGCTAAACAATGCAGCATACATTTTAAAAGCTAAAACCACTAAAACTAAAATAAAAAAATAGGGTGAAAACTAAAAAACACAAACAAAATAATTTGTCGCCCAAAAAAACAATTATTGGCGCGTGTAATTACACCGATTTAGAAACTTTAATATGCCAATAGCTACGACCAAACCACTATAACAAATGAGTGGACACTACAACATAAATTTTAAAAGCTAAAACCATTAGAACTATGAAATAAAAAAATTTAAAAGGAGAAAACAATGGTGAAGCCAACATGTAAAAAAAAGAATGTTAAAACAAAATAACAAAAGAAAATAAAAACATGCCACGACTTATTAAGAAACGGAAGGGACATAGACTCGAACCCGAGCTAGATACTTTAACATGTCAATAGCTACCACCAAACCACAATAAACAAATAGCTAAAGAATGCACCATGAATCTTAAAAGCTAAAACCATTAAAACTATATACCAAACCGCGTCTAGCTTCGGAACGTCGCTAGGATCTCCGTAAGCAATGAATTGTGTGATGGATTTGTTAGGGGATTTATTGGTGATTCCCTTAAAGGTAGTTTGACGCCATTTTATGTTGTTGGTGTGTTTGAATTAGATGTCATGCCCCAATAATGAAAGAGACCTCTCATTTTATAAGAGAGACTTGGCTTTGGGCCAAAGTTAGGGGTAGTTATTTATTCCCCAGATTTTGGTTTGATTGAGGCGTATCAAGGGTAAGTTTTACCCGATTTAGTTGTCATTTATACTTGTCTTATATTTAATCAAATCCTTTGTTATTTGGAAAATAATTTATCTTTATCTTTAGAAAGGATCCGTGTCAAACATTAGATATTAAATGATTCCGGAGCTTTCGCCTTCGTTTAAAGGCTTCGTATGCCTAGTTCTTCGTAGGGACGGAGGGATATATCAATAAGCCCCCCAGTCTAATGTGAGGGACATCAATGGGCATTGCATTAGACTTCAAAGAGTCCATATCCATCTAAAATATAAAAAAAAATTAATATAGATAAAATAAATGTGGTAAGTGGGTAATAATTAGGAGAGTGAAAGAGGTTTTGGGCAGCTACCTCACAATTCAAATTTGGGAGGATTTAATAGATTTCGGAATTTAATGCCTCCGGTTTTACATGAAAGTAGACAAGAATGTATGTTATGGAAGGATAGAAATGGTGTTCTTCATCCGTTTTCAACTGGAATAGTTTGGGAGGATATTCAGACTAGAGACAGAAGAATTGTCTGGACTGATCTGGTGTGGCATAAACATTATATTCCGAAACATGCTTTTCTATTGTGGTTAGTCTTTAAGTGGAAGCTCAAAACTCATGATCTATTAAAACCTTGGGACGTCCAGCATCCGCCTCCTGATATGGTGTTCGTGTGCCCATTGTGTAATGCACAACCCGACTCACATAACCATTTATTTTTTGATTGTTTATTTTCTGCCTAGGTTTGGAGGCAGATCTATTCCAAAGCAAGCCTTTCCTTTACCTCTTCGAGTTGGGACGTTATTGTGGACGAGCTACTTGCTTCCGCAAAAGCTAAATCTTTAAAGCGATTACCTCAAAGCTGATTCTATCAGCTTCGGTTTACCATGTCTGGCAAAAACGGAATGCAAGAATTTTCAAACGTCAAAAGAAGTCTGCTGATCATGTAGCTGAGGATATTGTCGAAATTGTGAGACTCAAATTGCTTACTTTTTGATATAAGAAGAATAGTCAATTGGAAGATGCTCTTGCACATTGGAAGATCCATTTGTCGCGGCTTATTAACGACTAGAAGTTCCGTTTAATATTCTTTTTAGATTCCTATGTGTTGTTGCTTATTGTGGTCTACATAAGGTCTATATGAGGTCTTGGTTGTGGCACGTCACGCCTTGGTGTTGGTAGTTGCACATTAATTTTGTGTATAGTCGATATGGTATTTAAGCCACATTGCCTGAACTTCATTTGTTTTTGGTGTAATACAAGCTAACTAGGGGTATATCTACCCCATTATACCAAAAAATAACCAACAATAGATATTTGTTATTGTTATATTAGAATATCTAATAATATCTTTTCAAACATCAACTTTTGACAAGGTCTAAACCTGTGAAGAATTAAATAATCTGATCATGAAAACGGATATACAAATATCTCCCATTATTTAACACGAATCATAACATAACAACACAGTAAAATAACAACGTATAAAAGTAACCATTATTACTGAACACGTGGTATTAAAATAACCATAAAGATGACATTAATTACGAAAGCGCCATAGGTGAAGTGTCAAACGAATCATAACATAACATGGACAGTAAAATAACAACGTATAAAAGTATCCACTATTATTTTATATGTGAAACATAACCACCACAATGCAATAAAAGTGTATAAAGATATCGGCTATTATTTAACATGATATTAAAGTAAATAAAAAAATGACGTTAATTACAGAAGCACGACATACGAACAGTTTCAAACGAATCATAAGATAACAACCACAACAAAATAATAAAGTATAAAAGTATCTGCTATTGTTTGATACATGGTATTAAAATAACCATAAAGACGACCATATTACAAAAGCGCCATCCATGAACAGTTTAAAACGACAATATTTGTGTACCAAATGGCGGCCAATTTTGATGAGGATTGAGGGTATAATAAAATAAAATGTTATTTAACAATACTACGTTTAATAACGAAAATATTTGCTGACTCATGTAGTATTAAAGAAAAAGAAAAAAAAAACTATAACAGAAGTAAATTAATCTCAACTATAATGACTCAAATCAAATGATATTTTTTCCAAACAAGAAGATGATATAATGACGTGTTCCCTAGGGCATAAAAACTATAAATGCTATTTCCTAACATTTGCTACAAATCCCTGAAAGCATATCTTTCAACAAGATAGCATCGTCTGGAGCATGACCATCTTTCCATACCTTAAAGTCGGGAAAGAAGTAGCCTGCATCACTCCAGACCTTCAACTCATTTCTTGAAACGGGTCCTTGTATTTGTCCTTGTGGGTCCCGGTAAAACCATTTTTTAGAAGAGAAGTCATACTCGTCGTCTTGCTTTTGTGTTTCCTCTTCATCATCACTTAGCTCAATTACATTGGCCGAGCCATTTAAGACTGCTTTTTGACCCGAATTTCTGGTGTTGGGAACCTGCTCGACTTCGACCCACTCAAGGCTTGTCAAGTGTTCTCCAGAACCCCCATTCTCCATTGGCCCTGCCTTGCCTTCCTTAACATCAACAAAAACTGGCGATTCATGTTCTGCATGTATAAACAGCTCATGTTAATGGAGAAGCATTGCCATTGTGAGTGCATTGAAACTTAAATATCCTTGCTATAATATTACTGCAGTAAATGATAAAAACTACGATGAACAAAGAGATGT
Source organism: Asclepias incarnata (assembly GCA_025447715.1). NCBI lineage: Eukaryota > Viridiplantae > Streptophyta > Magnoliopsida > Gentianales > Apocynaceae > Asclepias > Asclepias incarnata. The sequence continues at coordinate 13,648 of JAOEHQ010006902.1, forward strand.
GACAAAACGAGCAGGGCAGGCAGGTTGGATAACAGGTAAAAATGAGTTCAGGTTTGGGTTCACAGCCAAACATTGTTTGTCTGTTTTTATTAAATAGATAATGCTTTAAATATGATTGCAAAAACTATGATATTAATCATATTATAACAATAATAAGTAAACTTCTATCATAATACATTCTACAAGGCTGTAAGCACTAAAATTATTGCCAACTTTCAATCTATTGAACCTGTTCAACTCATTTGACATGCTTCCCTTAAGCTAACTTTTGATTTGATCCAATAGAGATATACCCTAACCTGAATCATCCATTCATAACTAAATCGCCTCTAAATTATATTATAAACCAGATGAGGGTAATAAATGCAACACTTGTAACCATGGCGTACAAGGATCTAGATGTAAGTATGTAATATCATCACGAAAACAACAAAACGACTTCCAAATTGACTGAAGCTATTCCCTTAAAGACAGGTTTGAATGTAATATGGTGATGATTATGGAGATTAAGAGAACAATAAAGCAACATGCTCCAAACTCATAGAAGTCCCAGAACCTGTCATTTTTTATAACCACACTTCATTTGGAAGCCAAAAGTTTCGGCAATGCAATAAAATGCACACGAGCAACATGTTTAAGATATCATAATTTGGTACTTCAAAGAAAAATGTCACAAAAGATTTATTATACAAAGGTAAACTATTTGCTATAAGCAAATGCACAAACAAACCTGAAACATCAAAAGTAGGATTTGAGACATCCTTATGAGTTGTGACTGGTGAACAATACAACTCTTGTATATCTTGTGATTGTTCCTGTGGGGTAGGTTCTGGATCTAATTTATCTGCAGTCACGTTTGGAACATCAGCCAGCAACTTTGACACCTCGGATGGTGTTTGGAGCAGCTTTTTTCTTTCTAGATAGTCAAATAGCGTAAGAGCTGAAGAAAGTAAAGGTTTACCAAGAATCTAGATACGAATCATGTTAGATTATTATAACATAAATAGTGAGATTATTAATTTATAAAATGAGGTGAGATATATGTTCTTTCGGAAAACTATGATAACATAAATTTAAAAAATTATTAATTAACCACATTGGTCCCAAGTTGGAGTTTGAGACAAGAGAAAAGTATAACCCAACTTCGATTGCTAATTAAGTTTATGTTTGTAGTACATACAATTAACGGTAGTCTATCAACTCTATTATGGAAAAATCTCCAAATAGACACTACCTGCAACAAATGTAAATACAGAAAAGTAACACGACTGCAGTAATGCAAAATAGCATTTATAATTTTATATTACACAAAAGGATATTCTTTGCGCCATCCTTTTTCATTGGCACGATCTACGAGGTTTTGTAGATGGATAAGCTCTCTAGGAATCCACTGTAAAAAAAAAAACTTTGCTTAAACACAGCTAAGACAAAGCAAGTAAACGTAAGACGATCCAATGCTTCAAATTCAGAGCTTGAGTTGCGTTATGTTTTGTATCATTTTGCTATAATATAAAATCATTGTGTAGCTGGTATAATATAATTAGAGTACGACGAAGAAGGAAAATAAACATAAAGTTAGCAATAAAATGATGGGTAAAACAAAAAATCGAATTTGCGAACTACTATCCTGTGTATTATGTATTGACCATTTGGAATATAAGTAACCTAAGTACATATGTTATAGAATTCAAATCATCAGAAGATCATCATTTCTAAGATCCAAGAAATTGTCGACAAAGTTCTCATATATTATGATCATGGTACAACTAACAAAAACAGTTTTGTAAGGAAAGTCTGATTAAATGTTCATGGAGGCTGGAGCAATACTTACATGTTTTATTATATCCTCATGCAAGACTTGGGCCTTCTGTTCAACCTCCACCTATTATTGAGAGTTTTAAGAATTATGAAATAAGTGAAAGATCACAAAACCTCTTCATGTTAAGTACCACACTGAATAAGAGAGGAAAACTAACAACAGTAGGCCTCTTAAGCAAACCATCCTTGACTCTTTGACATAAATCCTCGCATTCTTCCTGGAAGAATAATGACAATGCCAGAAAAAGTAATTAGTTTTATGTTTGCATAAACCATATTCAGATATACAGAACTTAGAAAATTCCAAAGATATGCATCCTTCTTAAGAGTTGACAACGTATGGAACTTCAATTTTCACACAAATCTTGCAAAACTAATTAATGTCTGCTAGCTTAGCAACTAATCTTATCCGTTAAATAATATATAGTAATTGCATTTCTCAAGGGTAGATAATTTAAAAAGCACTAGGCAGGGCCAAGTATATTTATAGCTATGTAGTTATAGCGGTCCAGAATCAAATATCGGTCAAGGACCGATACTTGAGATATCGGTTATCGCGGTGGGATAGCGGTGAGATAGCGGTAATTTTAATATTATGCAATAATAATGAAATATCTATTATATATAATAATTAATACTTAATAGAAATATCAAAAGTCAAGCTTAAAAGTGTCAATATTTGAAACATTAGTGTTAATACTTGTAAAAATTTGTGTTTAAGTTTATCAAAAGTCAAGCTTATAAGTGTCAATATTAGAAACATTAGTGTTAATACTTGTAAAAATTTGTGTTTATTATGTTGTGTTTAAGTTTGGGCCAAAAAAAAATACGCTATAGCACCGATATCGGTAAAATAGCACCAATAATAGCAGGACCGCTATTTTGCCTGAGGTCCGCTAACCGCTATAGCACCACTATTGATAGCATAGATTTATAGTAACACTACATAATAGAGCATATTTGACAATGTACTTTATCTGGCTATGTAATTAAAAAGAAAAAGTCAAACGTATGAAGGAAATGAAACTACTATCCTTTTTAGCTAAAATTGGTTAGTTATAAATAATGATAGTTTTAAAAATATCATGAGCTAAGAATTGCAAATGAGTTGAGACAAAAACGTAGGGAAATCACATATGGGATATGTGGTCACTGGTCAGAGATTTGTAAGAATGTGTATCCTAGCATTAATCAGATCTTTGAGTTTCGTTTCTGGTTTAACAATAAATCAATTATTATATGTTTTTTTCAACCATCAAATATACAAGCAAACTAGGTCTTGAATCTTGTTGCACTACAATTGTACCCTTCAATGCGTGGATGTTGATGAATTTTCAAATTCTCTTTACTCCTATATAAAGCAAAAGCCCCCCGTTCTTTTTATAATTAACCATATACCTAAAATACCCTTAATGAAATAATTTACAACATCTATCCCTCAACTCCTAAAATAACTACACTACCCCCCTTTTACATCAATTACCTTTACATTAATAACCACACCGCCGCCGCTGGCACCGCCATCACCACCAGTTGCCGCCACCACCACCCGTCGCCGCCGCTACCACCATCGCCCCTGCATCGCGCGGGCATCCGTCTAGTTTAGATAAAAAGAAATCTAACTTTTCAGTGAAGAGATGAGGTTAAGGGTGACGGCGTCAAGCTCCACCGACCGTTGACTTTGGCGGGTGGTCAGAGATGGTGTAAAAGAGGTTTCTACATTAAATTTGATTATTCAAAGAAATATTGTGTTTTTATTGTTAACAAATTAATTAATGTTGGCTTGTTTTATATTAATGAACTTACCATATAGATAATTGTTAAATCAAGGGAGATTTTAGTAATTTTAATGTTCTTAAAATTTCTATATGTTTTATATGATCTATATATATACTACATATAGATATAGATATAGATGACATTAATATTATCTATATTCCCTTATAAAGCATATCCCCCC
>JAOEHQ010006913.1:0-17424 GCA_025447715.1 Asclepias incarnata
GGTTAGATCCAAGGCATTTCTAGGATAGATCGAACAATAGATTAAGTAAAACACTTACCAATCGAACCATAAACGAGATCCAATCGAAATCTTTCAAGAAAATCTAGAGAGAGAAAGTTAGAGAGAGAGTGGGGATCTTGATTATGGATGAAAAATGGAGGTTGAAAACTATTTATACTCCCACTCAAGGCTCTCGCAAGACTTTACAATTTTTCCCCGGAAACCATTCGTTTAGGTGAGTCTTTTGACTCGAACCTCATTAAAACATAAAACCGACACAAAAACTTTTATTTTTCAATTACGTTCGAAACGACTATAAATTTGTCATGTTTTATCGTCGTAAAATAAACACATTTTCTTTATTAATATAATTTGTCAAAATTTAATACGACGACGGCGAACTAGAACACGGCCGGACAAGGCGTTCCGGTGACGGTTGTCACAAAAGGAGGGGTGCAATCCTGCCTCGCTTAGTTTGCACCTCGATCTATGACGCCATTTCAAAGGTTAAGGTTATCACAAGTTGCGCACGGAGTCGGACGTTTCGTATTATGACATGTTTAGAAGTTACAACATGTAGTACTAGATTTTAGCGTGTCATAATGATTACTCAATCACCTATAGTACGTACTCTAATTTGGTAACACGTGTGAGTATGAGATTCCATTCACAGGTTGTTCACTCGTTGTCGTTTCACTTTACATTCTTCTTGGTTGATTTTCCAATTAAGGGAGGATCTCCCCAAATCAAAATCCTACCTTTTTTGTCCAGGGGGATTCCCCCGTTAAAAGAATCCCCCCCTACACATCCATTTACAAGTTGTTCGTTTCTCTTCATCGATCGCCGACATGTTTTCTGATTCCTGACTATTCACTTGCATAGAACTTGTAGTATACATGCTGACACCCATTTGACACTACATCCCTTACATGGAAATCCTTAGATATCATCCTCCATTCCAAATTTACTTGTGCTCACTTGTTTCGCATGCCTCAAATCTTTTGTTTCCATTTTTGTCACGTAGCAAGCATCCAATTCTCTTTTGCTCCTAGACGCCCTCACATTGCTTTGCTCAAACTAGAATTTGTCGGTTATATTTTGTCGCTCTCGACTTACTATCGTATCTTTCATAAGTTTACATCGGTCCTCATATGAAATCAAGAAATCCTCAAATTGTGGAAAGAATATAGTTAGCAAAATATTTAAGGCCTATTGCCAAAATTTTCTCATTCACTTTCATTTGAAATTTACTACATCATTTTCAAAAACATTTTACCATTGTATTAGCAAAAATCCATTCGTTTGCAAAATAGGTTATAGTTGCCATGTCAAGTATTCTATTTTGTTGCTTCATCTCTAACACGTGTATTGTTTTATCTTTTTGGACTTGCATTAAATGCATTTAGCTATGGCGCGACATTCTGACTTACGTTTTAGGGTATTAGATAGGTAACACTTTGTTATGACGATTGACATATAGTCAGCGTACCCGTGACGTGTTTCACTTACTGGCTGGGGGCTCATTAACTGTAGCCAATGATCGCTTCCATCTCGGCCGTCTATCGGAGATTAAGAAAGATCCTATCTTTGAAATCCACTTTTAATAGCTTACACTCGAAAAGGTCCTGACACGCGTATCCTTTATGGCAGCATCTTTCCCTATATACGAGGGGCAATCTATCAATTGTCTAGAGTCGAGAAATTTAAGAGTCGCACACTGTGAACATTTGAATTTCTCCCACTCTAAGCATAGCTCACGTCATTGCACTCGATCCGACCCGTCGGTCCGTACTATGAACTCTTGACTCTCCGTTAAGTTAGGCGTTCATTCTGATCAACCTTTACAAACCATACACGAGTATATGTACACTACCCGATGTCGTACTCATTTCAAATCCATTCGGCGACGCTCATGCAGACGCAACCTTACACGTTGGGTAGGACTTTTAAATGTTAAATGCTTTATTCAACTTACAGTTAATTTAATTGAGGTCATTCCTACTCGCATTTACTATAGTTTCATAGTTGTATCGAGGCTCAAAATAGAATCATTATGTACTCGTTGTCGCCCTCGCTGTTGGCACCACGGTTAATACAACGAGGTTCTTACATTTATGATACAACTATACTCATAACTTTGCATTGACTGACTAAGTCATATAATCCACATAGTAGACAAGGTTTAAATTTAGCCAAGTAATTTAACCGTCATATCTAACAACACATACAATTGCTCATGATGCCAAATACGACTACGCATGCATTATCAACTCCTAACGATTTATTCAAACAATCAAGTTAGGCAACAAAATCCTACCGGTTCATACATCGCATACAACTATGCACGCATTATCAATTTCCTATTGACCCATTCATTTAAGCAAGTTAAACAAACGAGTTTGAGCATACTTTGTCAATCAAATTAGTCTACCATTTTTATGCACACACTTGCTCATTTGTCAACACATTTACGCATACATCACCACTCCCACTATCTCATGCATACGAGCAAGTATAATAGTTAGTGTGGACAAAAGTGGTGTGACAAATTAAATATGAAAGTCCACACCTAAAATTGTGGAGTTTTAAAACTTCACACTTTTTAGTGTGGATAAATTTATACACACTTTTAGTTCAATATAGTTTTACACACATAAAAATGTGACAAACTTTTATAATTTGTTCACGCTAACTAAAAGTGTGGATAATTGCAATATTATTTGTAGTGATCATGTCGTAGGTATATACATATATTCATACTTGTCGATCATATATATAAATGAAACAACAAATGAGGTTTAAGGACCAATAGGCCCATTCGAGTGAAAGACGGACACACACGGCCCATTTGTCCCATTTATACAAATGATGAACATATTTTGGCCCAATAGGCGCAAAAACACAAGTTATATACATACTTGGCCTATTAGGCCCACATGAGATAATAATTGAGGTTTAAGGCCCAATAGGCCCATTCGAGTGAAAGACAAATACACGCGACCCATTTTGCCCATTTATACAAATGATGAACATATTTTGGCACAATACGACAATTCGAGGTTGAAGGCACACAAATGGACTTTTTGTGAGGACATCCGTCCTCACTAAAAGCTATTTTTCTTGTAGTGTGACCCCCTCCAATGAGTCAAAAAAACCGTATCCTGGCTCCGGCGCCATTGTATCAGCAGATCAGTACTTTGCATAATTTTCAATTGTCGTGTAAAATACTGTACAATCATCGGATTTCACGATTGGATATGCATATGGAAAGCTACCTTTGGTCTCGATCTCTTTTTTTCGCATTTGTGTTTATTTTACAATTAATAGGTACGTTGTGGGCTGCACCTATGGTTTTTTAAATACCTCTTTTTCTTTCTTTTGCCTTTTAAGTGCTTAATTATGTGTGTATCATTTTCTGCAACTTTTTCTGCTACTGATTTATTGCATTGACATATGCCATGAAAATCTATATATTTACCATTGCAATGAGCATTTGGCTAATTGTGTTGTTGATGGATTACGTCTTTGTTATTGTAGATTTCATGATTGCAACTTTACAAGCTAATGATTTTTATTTGTTCCTTTAGCTCCTATAACTATTTTTTGAAGCGAATTATTGAGTTTCATGTCCATGCAAACATGCAGTAACCGCAAGGAATAGGATGGCCATTTTTTTATTTTTAAAGACAAGTTAATACTACATCCACGGGTATAATATTTATAAATTTATCCATCGTGGGACTTGAACCCACAACCTTATGATTGAAAGATCGATCACTACACATAACACATGGGCTAAAGCTCAAGGGTTCAAGGATTGCCAAATTGATACTTCTTCTACCCTCCTGATTGATTCATTTGTGTTAACTTATACAATATTCTTAAATTACCTACTAATGTGTTATCATAGATTCATATATTGAATTATTTTATAACATTCTAATCTTATAAATTTAATATTCATTTATATATTTAACACAAAATAGATGTATAGTAGAATATATACCTAAGGAAACACCTGATAATAAAAGTTCAAATCGATCACTAAACAAAGATAATATCCATATATAAAAGTTTAAATCAATAAGCACAGAAAGATAATAAAAAGAACTCGAATTAAAGCAGAAAAGAGTGACAATCATTCACATAATTTCAGAATATCCATAAAATCCCCAAAAGGCCAAACTATATATCCACACAATAAGAGCGGAAAATGATAACTTAAAAACAATCTCAAAGTGGATGATGTCCAAAGTAGTACTATATACAATAAAACTAGCATAGTAGCCGTAAAATACGACGGGACAAATAATTTATAGTTTTTCATCATTTTAAAAGATATATGAGTTTTTGATGACAGTTGTACGTTAAGGTTAGTGTAAAAAAGTCGAAAAGATTGTAATGTATCACTTGTTTTCTTGTAATGTATTCAAATGATTAAGCTATACAAAGTTTTTCTTAAAATAGTTTTTAATATATCAATAATTTTTATAAAAAAATTTAAGTTATATTTAGCTAATAATATTTTATATATATTTTAAATTTGAAATTGATTAAAAATGTAAATAAATGTGTTATAAAAGAAGAAAAAAAATATTTATGTCCAACAAATAAGGAAAACAAATAAATTAATATAGTTGGTAAATATAGGTAATTCTCATATAAAAAATTTAAGTGATATTACATTTATATAGTGCAGTGCAATATCAACTGATATGAAAAGGTTGCAATATTGAACAATTGGGTAATTTAATTTAGGATTTTGCTAACGATAAAGAATATGATTAACACCCAATAAAATATTGTATAAGTAAAATAACTAATTTCTAAACAAGTTATCAACCATTATATATAATACCAGTGTTTTATTGTAGTAAAACCATACAGTTAGTTAACTCCGAGTCCATAATAACACGTAGTTTGAAGTATGCATAAATAAAATAAAAACGAACAATAAGTCTGTATTGGAATTTAAGTCAAAATGGATCTAAAATTGAATATTAAGAAAAAAGCATAAGACGTATATCAAGTACTAGCTAGGTTATGAAAAATGAAAATAGCATTTTCTAATTTGAACGTGTTTTTAAAATTTTCATTTTCTAGAAATGAAAAACCCTTTTCATTTTCTAGAAAATTAGAAATAGAAAACTAAAAAATATTTTCCACAACTAAACGCAACTATAATTATTTAAGAATACTTCAAAACTATATATTATACCTATATCCTATCATGACATATTGAACTGTTACATGTATATGGCCTTATATATTTAGTTTGATAAATAAAACAAGGTTTAAAATGAATGATGAGATGAAAAATATAATTATTGAGTAGAATATAAATAAGTGGTAAATTGTAAAAACTAATTGATTGACTAATTTTTTTTATACTTGTATAGATAGATAGATTGGATTGGATTGGTTTTGAATTTGGATAGATTGTGTCTATTTGAAGTTGATTTACTGGGCCTATATGTAAACTTCATAAATTGAAATCAAGAGACTCAAAGGATTGTTGAGTTTCTGGGCCGTTTTACTACCCTTCTAATGTGCGGATTTATTAATGATGTGTGTGGTAAATTTGATATGCTATAGGCCCAAATCGTATTATTATTATACGGCTTAAATTACCCAACTTCAAAGTTCAAACTATAAAATCGCCAAAAGAAAATTTAATTAAAATTTAAGCAAAAAAGGTATGAGTAAAAGTGTGAATTTAGTGTTATTAATCTTAATCTTATCTTAATCTTAATCTTAACCTCATTCTTATTTTTAATCCTTATATTAAAAGAATGTTGCTCCATTCAATTATTAACCAACTAGATTATGTCCCGTGTTAACACACGGGATACTTTAAGCCACATTTTAAACTTCAAATTTATAATAAAGTAAAATTTATAATGACTATTAGTCGGTTAGTTGTAATCTGAAATTTAAAAAAAAATGTTTCATTTACAATAATTCATCTAACAGAAATATTTTGTAAACAAAAGAATTTAATTTCTTAGTTATATTTTAATTATATTTTGAATTCATTTTTATATTTAGATTTTTGTTTACAATAATTCATCTAAAAAAATATTTCATTTACAATAATTCATCTAAAAGAAACTGAAAATTTTAATTATATTTTGAATTCATTTTTATATTTAGATTTTTGTTGGTTCATTACAATTCATATACACATTTAAAACTAAAACTAAAAGTGGCATAAATACAAATTAAAATAAAGGTTAAAAAGTAATGTTTTAATCAAGACCAAGTTTTATCCATGCTTGTTTTTTTTACGGGATTGAAAAATCTTACGAAAATGTCATACTTGTTTCATAATTGTTAGAATTTATGTTAAAAAATAAATATAAGAAAAACACTTTAAATGAATGAATGATAATAAAAATTTATTTTCAATCCAATTAAATTTGAAGGATTAACAATATAAGAAAATGTTAGAATTGTGAAAATTTAATTAAGTGGGAGGTATAAAATACAAAAAGAAAGGACTTAATTGCAATTAAAGTTAAAATTGATGACTTAATTTCATGCCACATAAGCAATTGGAAAAAATGTATTTTTCCTTTAATAGAGAGTAAGATTATATAAAAATAAAACTTATTTATTTTAATTAATAGAACAAGTTTAATTAATTAATTAATAATATATTTATGTTTTTAACTAATAACTGATATTACTTCTTATTTAATTATTTTTCTATATCCTACCTTAATTAAACGTGGTTGAAAATTTTAAACGTCATGAACCATATTTTACCATAAAGTTCAGGTGATGGACTTTTGATATGGAAGGTACAAATTTTTTATACAGGTTAGGACTGTCATTAGAAAAAACCTTAACAATTAAATTAAATTGGATTAACTAATTGTTGAGTTTTAAGGTGGAAACAAAAACTTGTGATGCATATATAGATATATGAATTCGCTATATACATATATATATTTGTTTGAATATTTTATGAAGTACAATGTTTTTTAAGCATGCTTTAGGTATATATGATATTTAATAGTTTAGGAGGGGTATATATGAAATTAACTTGTGATACATATATATATATATATATATATATATATATATATGAATTCGCTAATTGTTATTTTTGGGTACTTATTTACCAAACACGTTTACCACGTTTACCATGCTTACAATGCTAAATTTGCTCTGCATGCCAGCTGCTTGAGGCTGCATATATATATATAAAGTCACTTATTATATGCACCACAAACACTCCCATAATTATATTGTTCATCTTTCATATACAACAAAGGTTAGATACATCTTTCTTCTTAATTGATATTACCATATCTATATATTATATTATTATATTATTATTATATATTTGTTAATAATAATCCGGTAACACAGACATTTAATATGTATCATACTATGTTTTTATTTACTACTAGTAGTATTTAATATGTATAAATGACGTACATATGCAAAATGTACAAGTGGTGTATGCATGCTGCTGCCCCAAAGTACGTGTTTGGTAAACCCAGACCTCAACAATTAAATGGTGGCAGGTTGTGGCATGTGGTGGTTGGCATACTCCGGGTTTCGGAAAACGGGAGTTAAGGTGAAGGTATAGTCCGGATTTGGGGAAATCCGGACGTACTGGTTTTACAAATCTACTTGTAGACCACCTTGTTCTACAAAATGGTTTTGGTTTGGGAAAGACGTACCCCAAATTTATCAAAAAAATTCCGTCTTATTACATTGAATAAAAAGAGTAGAACATGTACTACTTTCTTGCCTATTTATTCAAACATATATTTGTTTATCATGTGAACCATATTTATGATCGATGTTTACAATACTATATCTGCTTTGCAGCCAGTGTGTGTGGCTGAGTGCACTCTCCTGATGTGTCTTGAGTCAGCTACGTTTTATATGCACCATAACTATGGCTATTTATTAACTTCATCTACCATAGACAAAAGGGTGAGTTACCACTTTCTTCTTAACCTCTTTTTTTTTTTTTTTTTTTGGTGTTGCAATTTATATAAATTTTGATTTAATGTATGTATTTTAAACAACTCTACTAACTATGAAAATTGACCTTTTAAGAACTAAATGATAGTCCCTTTCTTCTAAATTTTCTTCTCCAATCCTTTTGCTCAAATTTGAAAGAAATCATAGACCCGAGTAACTAAACATGCCTATTCAACTCAATTATAGACGGATTCAGTTTTTTTCCCCCTTTATCCCACCTTCAATCTTAACATGTACCCAACCTCTTGACCGTTTTCATCCAAAAGCTATAAACCAGTTCATAATTGAAATTTGAAAGAATAACTTTATTTCATAAAGTTACTTTTACTGTAGTATCCTACTGCTTATCATATTGCTTTACCACTTTTTGCCTTGTCCTTTAGAAGTGATTTTACCTGTCATTTTCCTAGTGCTAGGTGTTTATATTTTTATTTGGTAGAAAAATGTGATGTGTCAAACCTTGAATAGCAAAGTATTGTAAAATAAATAACAGAAAAAAATGTTTTACACAAAAATGTTACACCACACTTCTTCTCATCTAATAAATCGGTAAAATTATTAACGTTATTATATTTTCTTTGTCACAGATTTGAAGATAAAGCGATAGAATTTGACAACCTTTAGCGGGATTAAAAATGACTGTTGAGTCACTAATCACATCACTCTCATGTTCTTCAAGCTCCGCAATGGCGGAAAACGCGTCATTGATCTCATTCATCTTCTTGTCTCCATGTCCACAGAGACTACTCTTAGCTTCTGTTGATTCCATCTTCATATTCATCGTTTTCATTTTCGCAATTCAAAAACTTTATTCAAAGTATACCTCAACCTCACGCATCAATGGTGTTGGCTCGACCATTAACGAACCTTTAGTCGCTAAAACACCAGTTTTTGTGAAAGTCAATCTTTGGTTCCATCTATCTTTAACTGTTTCCATCATTTTAGCTGCTTTAGCGACTGTTTCATCGGTTTCGGGGTTCACACAGAACCCCGAAGCACAATGGAAGTTGGTTGATGGAATATGTTGGTTAGTTCAAGCGATATCGTTTGTTATAATCACATTTTTGATTGTTCGCGAAAAGAAATTTCAGTCAGTAACTCATCCAGTCACCCTACGTGTATTCTGGGTCGTTAACTTCGTCGCTATTGCGTTAATCGCATTTTCAAGTATCAACCGCCTGGTTTATAATACTCCGTTGTCAGAAACCGAAGACATAATATCATCGATTTCGCTACTGTTTTCGGGTTTCTTCTTGGCAGCATCAGTAACCGGTTCAACCGGGATTACAGTAACACCAGATTCAAAACCCGACGAATTGACCAAATCGTCGAATGTGACTCCATGGGCATCAGCTTCGATTTTATCAAAACTGCTTTGGTTATGGTTGAATCCATTGCTAGTAAAAGGTTACAAAACCCCGTTAATAATCGATGATATCCCTACGCTTTCACAAGAGCACCAAGCTGAAACAATGTCACTACTATTCGAACAAAACTGGCCCAAATCTGAAGAGAATTCGAAACATCCAGTTCGAACAACATTGATTCGCTGTTTCTGGAAAGATATAGCATTCACCGGGTTTTTAACGATTGTAAAGCTTTGTGCCACGTATGTTGGTCCGTTGCTAATTCAACGATTTGTGGACTTCACATCCAGAAAGAGTAATTCATCATATGAAGGATATTATTTGGTACTAGTTCTTCTTGTTGCTAAACTTATCGAAGTTTTATCGTCACAGCATTTCGGTTTCGAATCTAGCAAGCTCGGGATGTTAATCCGTTCATCTTTGATTACGTCGTTATACAAGAAAGGATTACGTCTTTCGTGTTCTGCTCGTCAAGCTCATGGTGTAGGACAAATCGTAAACTACATGGCTGTAGATGCTCAACAAATAGCCGGTATCATACCAGTACTACACAGCCTTTGGCTAATGCCGATTCAAGTTGGAGTAGCATTAGTCATTCTTTACTTGTACCTCGGCATATCAACTGTGGTTACACTGATTATGGTTGTCGGAATTCTATCCATTATGTTTGTGTGTACTAAAAAAAATAACCAGTTCGTGTTTAAAGTTATGATGAGTCGTGACTCGAGGCTGAAAGCTACCAACGAGATGCTAAGTTACATGAGGGTGATCAAGTTTCAAGCTTGGGAAGAACATTTTAACGAAAGGATTCAGTCGTTTCGTGAGTCAGAATACGGTTGGCTTTGTAAATTCACATATTCGATTGGTGGAACCATGGTTCTCTTATGGAGCACACCTTTATTTATGTCGACCATGACATTTGGATGTGCGGTTTTGCTTGGGGTACCGCTGGATGCTGGGATGGTTTTCACTGCCACGTCGTTGTTCAGGAACTTGCAGGACCCGATTTACAATTTTCCTCAATCAATGATCTCGCTCTCTCAGGCGATGATTTCGTTGGGAAGATTAGATGGGTATATGTCCAGTAAGGAATTGGATGAGGGTTTGATCGAGAGGAACGAAAATGGTGATGGTGAAACCACTACTGCGATCAAGGTACAAAACGGGTCCTTTAGCTGGAATGATGACCCTTCGGAAGAAGTTCTGATCAAAAACTTAAACTTTGAGCTCAAAAAGGGCAAACTTGCAGCCATTGTGGGAACTGTAGGATCAGGTAAATCGTCTCTACTCGCATCTGTTGTTGGTGAGATGAACAAAATATCCGGCAAGGTGAAAGTTTTTGGAAGCACTGCTTATGTCGCACAAACGGCATGGATTCAGAATGCGACAATTCAAGAAAACATTCTGTTTGGTTCGCCTATGGATCAACACAAGTACAAGAATGTAATAAGAGCTTGTTGCTTGGAGAAGGATTTAGAAATGATGGACTTCGGAGATCAAACTGAAATTGGTGAGCGTGGAATCAATCTCAGCGGTGGCCAAAAGCAGAGAATTCAGCTGGCAAGAGCTGCTTACCAAGATTCCGACATCTATCTTCTTGATGATGTATTTAGTGCGGTTGATGCTCACACCGGTTCAGATATTTTCAAGGTGATCGACTACCTAATTGCAGACCAAATGTAGCATACAACCTAAAATTTCTTGCACTCGTCATGCTTATCATAAATTTCATTGCAGGAATGTGTAAGGGGAATCCTCAGAGACAAGACGATCTTACTCGTTACTCACCAAGTTGACTTCCTTCACAATGTTGATCTTATTCTAGTAAGTTATATGATTCTGCTTTTGGTTCGGCGATTAGGGTTTGTGATTGCTCTTTAACTTGGAAGATTACTTGTTAATTATGTGAACGTGAAACAGTCAGAAAATAGTCGCTAGAGAAACATAGCACACAATTACTAAGTGTGGGTAAATGAATACGCATATACTTTAATAAAGGGACTATTACCTGTGGATGTAACTATGACCAAATGTATATGTTATGTAAAGATCTCGTAAAATGTCTATACCATGTAATGAACTTTTAAATCCCGGTTATTGGATGTACCCGACTAATAAAAAACTTACAAGTGGCAGCTTATATGGTTGCCACATATAATTGGGTACATCCTATAACCGGGATTTGGAACTTCGTTACATGACATAGATATTTTACGAGATCTTTACATAACATAGACATTTGGTCATAGTTAGTTACATCCACAGGTAATATTCGCTTTAATAAACGATAAATTTTGGAGTACTTTTTAATGCTCTTCCGAATGTGTCACTAAAAATATGTTAGTCACTAAAGTGTTAAAAATCTTCTAAACCATTCTTTTAAAAGAGTAAGCTTATTTTTGAAATAATATAAGTTTTTATTCATATATGACAAATAACTATCATAAGTTTTTTTGAGAAACTTTTCTTTGGACCAACCTGGCTACTGGATGAAAACATAGTGAGTAATGGTTCTACTAGGATTTGTTCATTTGTGATTGAAACTTAACCTCTCACAGGTGATGCGCGACGGGATGATTGTCCAATCAGGAAAGTATGATGAACTAGTTGAGTCGGGGCTTGATTTTAAAGCTTTAGTGTCTGCTCATGAGACCTCAATGGAGCTAGTACAGACAGAGTCTACTAAACCCGAGACCCTACCAATATCTAGTGGCGTTATTGAGAAACAGAAATCTCTACAACGATTGCAATCCCAATCCCAATTGAATTCTGTAACAAGAACATCAAAACTGATTAAAGATGAAGAACGAGAAACAGGAAGAGTAACCTTACATATCTACAAAACGTATTTGACCGAGGCCAAGGGGTGGAGCGGTCTGGTTCTAGTTTTGTTATTGTCAATCTTGTGGCAAGCGACACAGATGAGTGGTGATTACTGGTTGGCTTATGAAACTTCAGAGGATCGAGCTGCTTCTTTCAGCGCTTCTTTGTTCATTGGAGTGTATGCAGTTATAGGTGGCACCGCAGTTGTCATTCTAATTGCAAGAATTGCTTCCTCTATGTATTTAGGGCTTGTGACTGCACAAAAGTTCTTTAAACAAATCCTTCAAAGCATGATCCATGCTCCAATGTCATTTTTTGACACCACGCCTTCAGGAAGAATTCTAACTCGGGTAAAGTGGCTCATATATTTATTAATGGATAGATTTGACTTGTGTTTTTTCTCCTAACTGGTCAAATAAATAACTGTCTGTAAAATCTAAAATAGACGTAGGAATATTTGAACATTTGGTAGATACAACATGACATTTTTGTTCAATACATATACAACAATACATACTAGAATAATTTGCCCTGAATTTAATACACAGAGTCTCATAAATCAGTTTTTTTCCTTTATGAAGTTAGATTATTATTATTGAAATAATATATTTTTGTAATCTTATGTTAGACACAAATTATCTTAACGAAATACCTTTTATGGAAAAAAATGTATTTATGGTCTCCCCGGCCCGACCGTTTCTACTGCACCAAAATGACCTGTTTTGACCAATCCCATCAGATCCAACCCCTATCTTATGCCAATGTAATCACTGAATGTTTTTCAGGCATCAAGTGATCAAGCGAATGTCGATCTGCTCCTACCTTTCATGATGCAGATGAACCTTGTTTTGTACATATCTGTGATTGGTGTCATTATCATCACCTGTCAGTACTCTTGGCCTGTAGTTTTTCTACTGATTCCACTTGGTTGGGTCAATATATATTATCAGGTATGTGATGCATAACATAAGCACAAACAAGCGTTAAAACGCAAGCTTCACGAGAAAATATAATCTTTTCACACAATTTATCTATGTAACATTAAAAAAACAAAACAAAACAAAAAAAAACTGAAATTTGTAGAATATGGTTAGAGAAAAATAATCGTTTTGCCTGATTTCTTCAGCGGTATTACCTTGCATCATCTCGTGAAATAACCAGACTCGACTCGATTACAAATGCACCTGTCATTCACCACTTCTCTGAGAGCATCTCGGGGGTTATGACTATAAGGTGTTTCAGAAAACAGGACAAGTTTGTTCAAGACAATGTTGACCGTGTGAATGGAAATCTACGAATGCAGTTCCACAATAGTGGATCAAATGCATGGTTAGGGTTCCGTTCGGAATTTATTGGAACCTTGTTTCTCTGTGTTTCCACAGCATTCATGATCCTTTTACCTAGCAATGTCATTAAACCAGGTACGTACATTCCCATTTCAAAACCTTGCCTATCCAATACAGGCCACTACTTTGAGTCAAAGTAGTGGGTTCGTTTGGGTTATGTTTTAATTTCAAAAGGCCTTGGCCCAACTATCTACTAATATATAGCTGAAAAGGAAATGAAATGAACGTGTCAAAAGTCGTCCAAAGACGAACGTCTACTTCTAATGCATACAACCTACTAAATCACTCAAAAAACAGAATAATATTGCAACAGTATATTTATAGAAAATAATGTTGGAGGTGAACTCGACATGGCTCATTTTGACTCGTACCAAAACCACCCTTTTACCTAAATCCAATTCGGCCAGTTACCCACCCCCATCAATTTTGTCCCTACGTGTGGATAGAAGCTAATGGGCACTGATGCTTATACAGAGAATATTGGAATGTCACTTTCGTATGGCTTGTCACTCAATGGTCTGCTTTTTTCGGCTATAATTTCGAGTTGCTCCATTGAAAACCAAATGGTTTCAGTTGAGAGGATAAAACAGTTTATCAAGATACCATCAGAAGCAGAATGGGTGAAAAAAGATAGCGCACCTCCTCCAAATTGGCCCAATCATGGCAGTGTGGAGCTCAGAAACTTGCAGGTAATTTCAAATTGTACAACTAATATTGAACACTCTTCCAATTTACATTTCTCAGTATTCGCTCGTGAGCAGGTTAGATATCGTCCAGACACGCCTCTCGTGCTTAAAGGGATTACCCTAAATATTCAAGGGGGGCAAAAGATCGGCGTTGTTGGTAGAACAGGTGGTGGGAAATCAACTTTGATCCAGGTTTTGTTTAGGCTGATTGAGCCTTCTGCGGGAAGTATTATCATTGATGGTATTGATATCTCCACATTAGGACTTCACGATCTTAGGTCCCGATTTGGCATTATTCCTCAAGAACCCGTCCTTTTTAAAGGCACAGTAAGAAGCAACATTGACCCAATCCGTCAGCATTCAGATGCGGAGATATGGAGGGTAAGTGGGTTTGATTCTTTCACTACCACAAATTTGTAGGGTCGGTGACTCCATGCTGCATGGGACATTGGGATCTATGATCATAAAAGGTGTCAAAATGGTTAGATTGGATGAGTTGGGTAACGGGTCAATTCGGGTAATTTTAGATGCGAGTCAAACTGGGTTGGGTTGACCATTTACAGTTTTGATCCAAAATTTACATAGATAATAAAAGTAAAATATTCTATGAAGTATATTATTTGGGAAGTGATATCTGTACCACTATAATTAATACATCTACTAAATATAAGCATTACTGGCTTGTATTGTATACTGAAAAACTTGTCCTTTGTGGTAAATTAATAAAAAGTGATGGTACCATTATCATTTCCCATATCATTTCAATAATCATCCAATTGTTTTTAATAAAGTGATTTAGGAGGTTTTATGCGTATAAATGACACCTTGGTTCACTTTCAACCTGTCTGATGTTGTTTCCTTTATAGCTACTCCTAAATTTATTTCATTACACATTTGACCTATTAGGGATAACCACAAACCAAATAGAGCCATTCATAACTAAATAGGTTGAAATTGCCACCTCTGCTTCTTTCCGTTCACCTAATATGAAAAACTCCTTTGCAGAGTCTCGAACGATGTCAACTTAGTGACGTTGTATCAGCAAAACCTGGGAAACTTGATTCCGAAGGTACGTAAACTGGAATACGGATCCATGGACTGTTTTTGCTAGAAAATAGAGAGAGAGAGAGTAAATGTAGTCTTTTTCACTTATACGTTTTCGGTGTTCTTTTTAGTTGTTACCGATGGTGATAATTGGAGTGTGGGACAAAGGCAACTTCTTTGTCTGGGAAGGGTGTTGCTGAAGCAGAGCAAGTTATTGTTCATGGATGAAGCAACAGCTTCCGTTGATTCACAAACGGATGCTGTAATTCAAAAAATCATAAGAGAGGATTTTGCAGACTCTACTATCGTTAGTATTGCTCATAGAATACCCACTGTCATGGACTGTGATATGGTTCTAGTCATTGATGGAGGTAGGCTTTATCATTTTCTAGAGCCAAGAAAATGGGCAAGGCGAGTAGGTTGGGTAACGGGTCAAAATGGGTCTTTCTTTGATACGGGTCAGCTCTGGTTGACCCCAAACAATTTTATTTCAATTTTTTTATTTTTAACATATAATTGGTGTGTCAACAATTATCGGTATATATTATTGCCCGAATCAATCCATTCATAAGCAAATGGATCAAAATTGCCACCTATACATTTTCGTCTGAAAACTGTTATTGGGTGTACACAGGTTTCTACGCCTAATTAAGGTTAAGTCACATTAGTTGAAGATCTAATCATCTAATCACTAACCTATTATTCTTATTTTCGGTTTAACAGGGTATGCAAAAGAATATGACAGACCTTCGCGTTTGCTAGATAGGCCCTCACTTTTTGGGGCGTTGGTTCAGGAATATTCAAACCGAGCAGCATATGTGGAAGAGATTAATGTTATCCCTAATGGATCTGCATGAGATTGTGTTTTTTTCTTTCCCATTCTTTTTTATTGTAGAAATAAGTATTAGTGAAAGCAAACTACAACTTCATTCAACTTCTTACTTGCTTGTACGCATGCAAATTTTCCACGAGTATGAAGTAGCAACGAGAAAAGTGTGTCTAGATCCCCGATAACACATGGGATTGTGATTCTAATGCTCCTTTGTCTGCTGAATCCTTTCGGTTATCTCAGTTTAAAGCCTCTCCTAATATTCAAGACATCTCGACAAATGCATAGATCTTCATTTCATGTTCTGTGGAGGCGGCGAATTGGGCAGCCAGGCTAGCAGTAACAGATCAAATAGGTTCAATTCAAATGAGTGATTATAGTGTAGGTCAAGACATATCATTGGATTGACCCAGCCATTTTTGTTGTCAATTTGTTTGAAGTTTACAAATAGTATATGTTTTGCAAAACGTTCAAGACTATGTTGGTCATGGTTGCCAACCATGACCAACATAGTCGTCCGTGACCAACACATACCTTGAATCTTCAAAGCGTGCGGTATTGTTACGTTCCCACATTGGCCAAGTATGGGATTAGTTGATGGCTAAGTTTTGGTCATTTTCTCCTTTGAGCTGACTTTTTGGAATGAGTTTTACACTTGGTTTATGGATTGAAGGGGGCCTAGTATGGAATGTGTTCGTATCAAAATTGAATTGATTCATGTACTACTTATTTAGGTATAAAACTTCATATATCATCCCTTGACTACTCCATCTAACAAGACTTAACCCAAAAATGTATGATATATCCATATCTACACAACTTGAATTCATCATGCACAATAATACAAGTATAGTATACAATTAAATTAAGCACAACATTGTTGTATAACTAAAATTTTTGGGTTAATTGAATGAATGATCCATATTGTGTGACCATTTCCTAAGTTCCATCTCGCTCTTTGATATTTTACAGAATTCGTTCACAATCGTCCTATATCGATCTAAACCGACTAACTTAACTATTATTGAATTACTTTTTGACAAATAATAATAATAAAAGAAATAATTATTTATTATGTGCTCCCAAAGGCTAATAGAACTTCTCCGCAACATATTTGTCATGGTTAGTAAAGTCTTTAGAGCACCTCTAATGGAGGTTTATAAAGAAGGTTCATGCTTATATGACCTTGGTTGCTATAAACGAATCATTATTTCACCAAGTTCATAGAAATTTATAACAAGAATATATTTCTAAGGCCTCTCCCTATCCTGACGCCGTCATCCCCTCGTCTTGACTGCCACATCAGCTTTCTCTCTCCAAGACAC
>JAOEHQ010006924.1:0-17421 GCA_025447715.1 Asclepias incarnata
TTAACCAAGACAAAGACATTTGAGTATTTGACAACCTAGTCATCTTATTTGTCAAAGAGAACTTAAAAATACAAATATTGAAGGAAAAAAATATATATATTTTTTTATTTTATAAAGGTCAAATAATATTGAATGAAGTCATCTATATTTATAGTAATAAAATAATGAGTTTTGCTAAACAAAGCCCTAAAGGCTGTATTGTCACCACATTGCACGGGCTTCCGTCTAATAAATTTCAAAACACTTTACCCTATTCTTACATGTAAGTATCACTAGCTTTATTTATATTTGTTAAATATTTGAATATTTATGTTTATGTTTATACTACTAACATAATATTGTAGTATTAATCAACACTTAGTATTTCTCTCCCAATTTAACCAAGACAAAGACATTTGAGTATTTGACAACCTAGTCATCTTATTTGTCAAAGAGAACTTAAAAATACAAATACAAATATTGAAGGAGAAAAATAACTTTTTTTTTATTTTAAAAAAAGTCAAATAATATTGAATGAAGTCATCTATATTTATATTTAATAAAATAATAATAATAAATAACAAATAGAAATATAATTTTGAATAAAAATGGCAATACTTTACAGGTGGACAAACAGCAAATACAGGCTATAAACAACACCTTCTCTCTCTTTATATCAATACAATTTGATTGTGAAACCCTAGGAAGCAACATACACTCACACACACATTCATACTTCACCTACAATCCATCTATCTCTATCTATCTGTATCTATCATTCTTGTTTTCTACAGTAAAAAAATATTCCCCTTTTTTTACAGTTGTTTTAGGGTTTTCAGATTAAAAAACAAGCCAACCCATTTACCAAAATCTTATATGGTGAAGTGGGTTTACACTAAATTATAATGTTAATAATTCTTATCTATTCAAGTTTTTAACTTTTTTTTTTTTTTGGTTTTCAAAGAAATAATAAATTTTGTAATTAAATTATTATTATTATTATTTGATATAATAATTTAATAAGAGAAGAGAAAAAGAAAATGGCGAATCCTGATTTGCAAATGAACCCTCAAATGGAACAGATCTATGGTGAAATCCGTGACAATTTTCGTGCCCTTGCGTAAGTCCCCCATTTTTATTTTTAATAGTAATTATATCATTATTTTTTGTTAGTATTATATTTTATGGTGAAATTGGAGCTCCTACAATCATTATAGTGTCTTCTACATTTGAAGTTTATATGTTACAAAGTTAGCGACTTTAGAGTTTTTAGATTTTAGTTTGTGTTATGATATATTTTTTTTGTTTGTCAAACTTCAGAGTTTCATCTCGGGCCACTGCGACTTTCTTGTATTAGCTTATTGTTATGTGCTTTTATGTTTATTTGCAAAACAAAACTTATTTAGATTAATAAGCCCATTTGGATTAGCTACTCAATATTGGGTTTTTTTATATGAGCTGATTAACGCTAATAAGCTGTTTGGATGAAAAAAGAGTTATGTTTTAATAAGCTCGCTTAATATGCTAACCCAGTGATCAGGGAGTTTTCCACTTGTGGTTTCTTCCTAGATTGGTGAAGGTTCGAATCCTGCCAAATGCAAATTTGGTGAGGGGGCCTTAGCTACACTATACCCACTAAGACTGGGAGAGCAAACCCTTTAGGGCGTAGCCAGGATTCGATCCTGAGGTGGGCACACCAAAGTTGGAGGTGTTAGCCAGTTATCCCATCTGCCTTTCAAAAAAATAAAATATGCTAACCCAAATACCCCCCTAGTTTTTATTAATCGGTATGTTAGATGTCAGTTACAGTCTTCAAGTAGTGTTTCTTGTCTCATATGTATGTCTGAAGCTGTTTCTAGAAGGATTAGGTGTACAAGATTAGCAAAGAAAAAACTTTCTTTTAAGTTGATATTGGAACCTACGAGTTACGAAAAGAGTTGGGAACTTATCAGGGTGCACAAAGTGGCTTACGAGTTGGTTCTCTCGGGTGCTTAAAATAATGGAGCGTAAAATAATGAATTTCACGAGATGCATCTTATGATTACTGACCAGCCTCTAGTGTTTACATAGCTTTAAGCAAAGCTCAGTAGGGATTTATGGATGAATAAGAAGACCAATAAGTGTTGAAATTCAAAATATGAAAATAATTGCATTCAGAGGAATTTGAGTTTTGATTCTATATCATCTTTGAACTAGTACTAATATGAGAGTTGGGAAGATGCTCTGCAAGGTGACTAGGTGAGTAAAGACAATTGATGAACTTGGAGAGATAGTTTTTTTCTGGCTAGTATTCTGAAGTCCGTATCCAGTGGTTTGTCGCTAATCGGAATGAGTTGGGGTCTTAACCTTTTAGGCACAGATCAAGCAAGCCTAACTAATTCAAGTGGTAAACTGACGCTTGAAGAGTTTCGTAACCTCTTTTTTAGAACATACTTAAAAGTTAAAACTGTTATACAACCTCGCTTATAAACTGATATATAAAGGATCACTTCAGTATTAAAGGATCAACAAAAAGATGCCACAGGGATTACTTCATTTATGTTCTCTACGGAAGGTTCTTTCAATAGGAAATTAGGAAGTCAAGGCAGTGGGAGAACCTTTTTTTCTAGTTTAGTTTTTTTTTTTTTAATATAGGTAAGAATCATTGTATGCCTGCCTTTATCTTGGAATAATGGCGCGAGTTACTACATTTTTCACTTTGTCTCCAGCAATGTAATTTGTGCCTGGCATGCTTTCTTCTACTTAACCTTTTTTTTGGGGTAAAGGGTTTATACCCGGTGAATTTTATATAAATATAAACATGAATTTACATGCAATAAGAGTGGGAATGAGCCACTCTTGAAAATAGAAGCTACATGGTTTGAACAATCTCGACCATGACAACCATTTAACTCAAGCTAATAGACATTTAAATAGAAATACATTAGACAAAAATCTGGTTATCTGCTCTATGTTCCTCCATTATGCATCTTCCACACTTGCTTCAGCTTCTCCACTCGAGCATTCTGCTTAAACTGGATCGATGCTAACTTCTCCACTCGAGCATTCTTCTACTTAACCTATGTCTGGTACTCTGGTAGAACCAATCGGAATGCTATGGTTTAATGATAGGACTATATATTTGAAGACTTTAATCACTTTATATTTGGAGTGTTAGCTACATTATTTGGCTACACTTTGGTTTTGAATTTCTGTGTTTCTTTACACGTGCATTGTTGTTGAGTGTAGGCTATCGTATATCATGTTTTTCTCATTTTACTCTCGGTAGCAATTTAAGGAATAGTTACAGCTCTTATCTTATGTCTACTTCAAGTTTTAATTACGTATAAGTTGAATTGCTTTGTATATGATCTCTTTGCAAAACAACTTTATTTGCTTTGAGTTCGAGGTTTTCGATGGATATAACTTGAGTGCTATCCACAATTTTACTGTGTGTGTCTATAAATGGGTGTGTGTGTGTGTGTAATGATGTTGATGGTTGAGATATATGTAAGGAACACAAGGGTGGATGACATTCACATGAGGACGAGAGTAGGTAGATGAGGGCCTTGCATAAGATTGAGAGAGTCTTGATACAGTGTTGCCTTTGTGGTTGGTCATTTCCAATGTAGATATTTTTGTGCAACGTAGGTCAGACTTGCATTACAAAAAGGAGCCAAAAAAGAAGGGGGAAAGCCAAGATTCATGAGATGAAATAATCTACAGACATTTGAATCCTTAAAATATATCTAAGGAATTGCTTTATAGGAGAGTTCCGAGATATACCTCTTGTGTTCTAGATTCTCTTTTGGTTCATCTGTTTTCGGGTTTCTTATCGATTTATTCCTATCACACCCTCGCCAGTGATGGATTCGATGCTTGATTTCAAATTGTGGGTAATTATGGGCTATAACATGTTGCACTTAAATGCTCTTGTATTCCATTTCTGGGTTTCATGAACACTTGGCCATAATGATATTGTTCTTATAAATTGTTTTGTATTTTAGAGAACGAACTAGCCTTGAGGGTGTCCTGTAATCAAGCTTATCTTTTTCTCTCCCTTGACCCCATATCTGCTCTATCATAGTAAAGTTACCGAAATTTGGGTTATCATCAAGTACACTTCTTTTATGATCTTATCAGTTTTTGTGTGCTATATTTATCTTTTGTAAGTTTTTTTTTTTTCTCATTTTGAGTTATTGTAGTTATACAATCTTAAAGAAAATCTTAAGCTTGTCATATTATTATTTTATTGAACCTGTGCTTGTATGCAATCTTAGTACACTTTATTTTATCACACATATTCAAATTGGAATTCTAGATCTTTTAAAGAGTTCATCGCTTAAATGCCATGGTTAAGTAGAACTATTTTCAGTGTGATAATCCTCTTAACCTCAGTTGAAGGATTATTGTCCTTTTATTTGGGTGTAGAAATGGGTTTCAGAAGCTGGACAAGATTAAAGACTCCACCAGACAAAGTAAACAGTTGGAGGATCTGACAGGAAGGATGAGAGAGTGCAAAAGGTGCTCATTGCTTGTTTCTTGTAAACTAATGTTTTTTCCAAGCTGCAAGAAATAATATTTGTCAGTGGATTGAAATAGTATTGTTGCTGAGTTGGAGGTTATTTAGACTCCAGAAGAATCCAAATTTCAGAACTTGATGGATTTGTTTCATGTAGGTTGATTAAAGAGTTTGATCGTGAAATCAAAGAGGAGGAAAGTAAAATCCCTCCTGATGTCAGCAAGAAACTCAATGATGAGAAGCAATCAATGGTAAGATTTGCTGATACTTGTCATAGTCGTGCCATATACTTATTGATGATACCTACAACATCCACACGATTTCTTATGTTCTTTATCTATGAAGCAAATTCATATCAGCTTCCATATGATTGTATACTTCTTTATCAGTTCTCATATTGGCTTGAAGTGTTTTATTTATATATTTGTGGTCCTAGATTTTATTTATCAAATTGGATGTATGTTTTCTCAAGCTGCTATAGGGTGGTGCTCAACTCAACTGTTATTTACTGATGCATGGTTTTGTTTCTGTAACCTAGCTTATTTTAAAGAATTGTGTTTGCAGATTAAAGAGTTGAATTCATATGTGGCCTTGAGAAAGACGTAAGTCCATGTGTTTTTAAATTCTTACTTTTTAACGTCCATGATTGGAGATGCGTCTGCTCCCATATTTATTTTCATTCTACGACTCAAAAAGAAAATTTTCCATGTGCTTAGCTATGATTGGATTTAATGAATTGAATGATAACATAATCAAATGCTGACAAAGCTTTGATATAGTATAGTTATATATAAGATCGTTTTTATGTCAACATTCTCTGACTGTCTTCTGTCTTCTATTAAATCCAGATACCAAAGCACTCTTGGAAACAAGAGGGTTGAACTATTTGATATGGGAGCAGGTGCTAGTGAACCTATGGCTGACGACAATGCCCAGGTTGCATCAGGTGAGATCAGGTTTACTACTTTAGATTTATCCTGGAACAAAAAAACTTCAGGAAGTCACGAGGTTCATTGATGCCTTGCACTTCTGATCAATGTCATCTTAGTTAAAGAAATGGGATTTTACTGACAGGTCTCTGTATCGCTCAATTGAGATCAGAGAATTACAGATGGATTACACCCATCTTTAATGTACATATGTTCTTTCTGAAATGCCATTAGTGATTTGAATCTATTTATAATACTATCTCACTGGCATTGGCTGCTTTTATAGAAATGTCAAATCAGGAGCTTGTTCAAGCTGGCAGGAATAGAATGGATGAAACAGATCAAGCCATTGAACGCTCCAAACAAGTACATTTTTATTTTCGTTTTTTTTTAGTATTTGAATTGTTGATTGGTGTCATTGCTTCGTACTTATCTGATCTACATACAGGTGGTTCATCAAACTGTGGAAGTGGGAACCCAAACTGCTGGTAAATTGAAAGGCCAAGTAAGTACATGTCTTAATATTGGTAAATTTTATTGATATTACCTTTGTTGTTCGTCTATATATTGATGGAGTCTCTGATTTTGACAATTTTTCTCAGACTGATCAAATGGGTCGTATTGTCAATGAACTAGACACGATTCAGTTCTCTATTAAAAAAGCATCCCAGCTTGTGAAGGAGATCGGACGCCAGGTATCAAGTCTTTCCAATTATATATAGTATCAGTTGTTTTTTTTAAAGTATTCAGTTTTCTGTATTTCATGTATCACTAAATCTTTTTTTTTTTACAGGTGGCTACAGATAAATGCATCATGCTTTTTCTATTTCTTATTGTCTGTGGTGTAATTGCTATTATTATCGTGAAGGTAATTAACTTTCCCCTTGATTTATATAGTCAAGAAATTTGTTAAATTATCAAATATGCATTTGGATGGAGTTTCTAATGTGGTTATTCTGTTTGCTAATTAGATTGTGAATCCGCACAACAAAGACATCAAAGACATACCAGGGTTGGCTCCTCCAGCTCCAGCTGCAAGGAGACTATTGTATGTAAGGTCTGCAGAGCATTTTTGAGGACATTATGGAGGATGATTGTTTAAATGCTAAATGTATCGTGTCATATGGTTGTGTGCTATGCTATGCTAAGCTGAATGTATTATTTTTTTCATCTGAGTTGTGCATATCGTACTTTTCAGTTTTTTTTTTTATGTAAATGGTTGTTTGTTAGGGTTCATTCTCCACGG
Source organism: Asclepias incarnata (assembly GCA_025447715.1). Lineage (NCBI taxonomy): Eukaryota > Viridiplantae > Streptophyta > Magnoliopsida > Gentianales > Apocynaceae > Asclepias > Asclepias incarnata. The sequence goes on from JAOEHQ010006924.1 coordinate 6,656, forward strand.
TTTTCTTTTTGTAATCCCATTGAATATTGTACTGCTTGAAAGAAGTCGACATACTATGAATTGTGTTGAATACATGTGTTATATTTTATGTTATGCCTAAAATGCCATTCTACTGGTACTTCAAATTTGTGCTGCAAGTAACTAGACATACACATGCTGGTAGATGCATCGTTTTCATCATATGTGTACTCTACATAAAAACTTATCAACATTATTTATTAGAATCAGATCTCGGACCTGCTTTGATTTCACCCTAAATTTATCTGTTGGGTGCTCCTTTGTACAGCGTATAAGGCTTGTCAATTTTCGTTATTACAGTTTAAGAAATAGGATGTGTTCAGAAAACCTGAGTATTTAAGACACAAAAGCAAGACAATTTAGAAAACGGAAGTTGCCTTTAGTGAGGCGCCAAGTTTGGGCTTACTCCACTATTGCCTTCCATTCTGAATGGTTGAGGGACCCAACTCATAGTTGGTGAATTTGTAGGTTTAGGTTCTACTGAATGAATGCATGCAAATTTGAATGATACAGATACCATATTTGTTTGTAGAATGCAGTCATTTCATGGCAACCACACAAAGAAAGCTAGTTTGATGGATGAACATGAACCGAGACTTTGAGGATAATCAAATTCATAATGGCTTCTTTTTTCTTTTATCTTGCAGGAGATTTCATCATATCCAACCTTTAGCATAATCAACTTAATATAAATCCAAAAATTCACAGATACAACCGCATTTTATTACAATGCTCGATCCTTGCTCATGTGAAAAAAACTAAAATGTGAAAATATGAAAATACAGTAATAGCTTTTTAATGCCCATCTTCATTGTACAATCTGTAAAATATCCCTAAACACATTAAAAAACAACAAAATGAATAGTTTAATTTTCATTGAAGTCTATTTCAATTGGTCTCAAAATTCGAACAATAACCAGCCACCACACTCCCACAAGAATACATGTGCGCAACCTCCAGAACAACAAAATAAACTCGCATGCTACAATAAACTGCTACAGCGCTACAACATCTGATTGCCATACCTTTGGTTTAAAGAAGAGACTGTTTACTTTCCATAAGAAAAAGCAGTGGAATAAAGCAATTCTTCTCTTCCATAAATTTTAATTCTAAGCCACATGAACAACCCTAAATGTATCGAATACTATATATCTATTTGGTGTATGATGATTATGCATCTCGGCTGCTAAGCTGTGAACGGCCAATATGTGAAAGCCTTGAAGATGCCATTAGAGGTATCTCTTCGTCTACACCCATGTCTGACATGGAACTAACCTTCCCACTACTTGTATCATCATCAATGTTGTCAGGTGCAAATATATTAGATGACTTCTTCTCAATCCTCCAATCCTGATCAGACACAAGCCAGAGTCCATCAATGGAAAACAAATATTACGCAAACTTTCACTTGTTTAATAACTATGAGAAGATCCTATTTGGATTCGTTAATGAGCAAAAAGTTTGTTTTTGACAATTCAGCCTTTTCACTCAAAATACATAACAATGGATTTATTTATTGAGGTGGCAAAAGAGCAGGTTGGATAACATGTCAAAATCGGTTCAGGTTGAAACAAGTCATTTCCAGCTCAGGTCTAAGCGAATAAGGTCAGTTGACTGCAAAACACTTTTTGTCCATTCGTTTTAATTTTTAATGGACTAATTATGATTAGGAAAATAATATCATGTTTGAATAAAAAGGACTTATAAGGTTTATAGTTTTATACATATTAAAATCAGACTTGTGTTTTATCTCAATCACTCAAACTGTTTGACGATGTCATAATTTTAGCTAAGATTTTTGACTTGACGTGACCTGATTGAGATAAAAACCCAACACGCATCAAACAATTCATAAGTGGTAGAAAAATTGCACCTATACGTATACCACTAGACCAACATGGACGTTATTAAAGTTATTGGGAATATGAACACAATAAGCAGTTCAGTCCTAAATATGTTTGGGCATTTGAAATTTCGAATATACGGGACCCATTGATCGGAGTAGAAAAGATCAGACCACAGACTAGACAATGGGTAAACCTTTTGTAATCAGAACGAACTTCAAATTTCAGGAAATGTCAGCAATCTGACCTTATTCATTCTTTCTGGGCTATCAATGGGAAGTTGGGATGCTTTAACATCCTTGACCTTTATGTAATTGTACATGACTACGCCACAAAGTGCTGCAGAGAAAAACCGTCAATTAGTAATGTGTATCACAAAATTATACAAGCCATATGAGAGAAAATAAAACTCATACCAATGGCATAGCCAATAATATTGAGCCCAGTAATGGCAGACTCTGGAAATATTACAGTTGAAAGAGCTATAAGGATCCAATCCTTGAGGACACCAGCAACTCGAATGGTAACAGCTCCAGTTCTACCAATGACTAGGAAAATTGAGAAGTTCAATGCTAAAGCGCATAGGGCGTTGGAAAAGAAAATCCAGAAATTGAACTGAATCTGTGAAACGTCCATGCCAGTCTTCTCCAAAAAATACCAAGGCACAAACAGGAACGCAAAACTACAAATGCGGAAAACAGAACACTCAGGCTTACAACATTAGCCAGAGGGATCCAAGTATTTACCAAAAAATTAACCTATGTATAACACCGGCCCTCTAAAACAGGAAAAATGTGATTGCACATGGAAGTTGTTATTGCTAATTCTTTGATACCAACACAGCTAACACTATTGTATGCTCTATTCACCAGTAGATAGAATGACATGTGAACCTGGATCTTCAGCTCTCAAGTCAAATGATCTTTACTACACCTTTAAAAAATAAGTAGGGTAAAAAAAGTGGGTGGGGTGATTTAGGATAACGGGTAAATGTGCTTATTTTTTTATAAAAAGAAAAGATTGGGTTGACCTGCTAATTCTCCCTTTATCTATTGAATTTCAAGATAACCAACATTTATACCCTTGAGCTTTGTCTCATGTGGTATCAGGTATGCGTGACAACCCATCAACCTATAGGTTATGGGTTCAAGTCTCATGGTGGACACTTTATAGATATTTAAATATGTGTGGAATTTGTGAGATTTATTTAGTTGTCTTTTAAAAAATATATATAAAAAATTGCTAATTATTTTGACATACCAATTTAAATTTTATTTATATTCATTTGGATGTTCCAGGCTTTAAAGCACTAGTCCAAAAGTCAACTAGGCAATTTTGGGAGCAAATGAGCCCCAATCTGGATGAACCAAAGCGTTTAAGCAACGTTTCACATTACTCCCATTTGGACCCCTTCAGAAAGGTGGGCAATATATCACAGATTTTCCTTAACACTCTTAAACAAGAATACAAGATAGCAATGTGCAAAGAGCAATGGCGATAGCCAATATTTTTCCGAAAAATTTCCTGCAGCGGAAGTAAAGACATTCCACTGACAGCGACCTTATAACCCTCCCCTAAGTCCCAACTAAACAGGTATTTAAAGAAGTCAGAAAAGAACCAGAAAAATAATAAGCACATGGAATAGACATTTAAAAAAAAAAAAAAGTTAGATATACAGACGGAACTTTTCCTCTAGAAGCAACAAAAAAATAAAATGTTTATAAGCAGTGAAACCCGGTACCTGCATGGAGCAATGTAATATAAACTTGTTATTGGGTTTAGAGTTAAACCCTTCTTTTGCAAGAGGACTTGGGTTAAAACTAGTCTCAAAGCTTCTGCAAGAATCCCTGTGCATTGGTAAAGTGTGCCAACTACATTAAAATGGATTTCCCCATATGAGGATATCACAACTCCAAAGCTGACCAGCAACATGTTCAAGAACACATCCCACCTAAGCTTGTCCGTCCCACACAAAACAGCCATGAAAAGTGTTGCCACTGGCACTGTATCAATTTGCAGTAGACGGATATTGTCAGAAACATGTGAATATAAAATATGTTGTATAAAGATATATGAAAATCGCTTTTACATACTCAGGGCTTTCAGCATCTGAATAAAGGCCACTGATATATGTAAGTAAGCAGTGTTGCCAAACCTGCAGGGCAGAAACAGCAATCGTGTTTGTTAAACTTTGACGGATCTTTTTCCAATAAACATAAACACATTTTTCCTTTAACACAAATAGATATAGCCTAGCAGTCTAAGTTGTTCAAAAAACATACATAAGCTTATAAGAAAGTAACATATAACAACTACCCACATATTCAGCAAAAAATATTTTAAGTGGATCATACCAGAGACTTGATGCAAAGAAGGCACTGATGGGAATAACACATGTTGCATATCTGTCAATTCACATGAAAAACAAAACTTGAGATGTTTTTCAAACTGTAAGAAAATTATAAGTAGATTGATTACACTAAATAACTAGATATCTTACATTTCAAATGTCATTTTAACAGGAGCAACAACCTGCAATATGAGAGGAAAGAATACAAATGACAAGATTAGTATGAACTTAGTTCATATCGTAGCTTTGAAGTTTGAAATAACTCGAACTATATAGAAATGTTATGTTCCACATTTAGTGATTAAACTCAAGATCAACATAAACACTTAATCGATTATCCCAATAAATACATTGTGATGGCTAATTTTGTTTTCTTGGGATCACCAGAAACAACACAAGACTTGACTCTAATTTTATATAGTTATATGCAAACCAAGCAATAGATAACTGACAAGTTTATTTCGATGACATGGAAGAGATGGGAGTTCAGTTTGGGAAAACAGTGATAAACTCCGATCGAATGGACCTCTGTACCCACCCAGGATACCTAAACTCAAACATGCAAAAACTACAAGGGAGACGCATGACAAGCAAAACATGTTTCTATATCAACTGAAGTAACTTAAATGGGAAGCACAATTAGATTCTAAAAGTATGACTGTGTGACTATTGAAGAATCACGGTTATAAATTAAGATGGCACATAGTAAGAAATTTAGCTGATGTATAGAGATGATTCAGAATTCTAATAGAACACTATACCTTGAAAACACGAACAAGAAAGAATGCTACCGCTCCAGAAAAGCCCATGTGTATCATAGTAAGCGTGATGGGAAAGGGAAAATTGAAGTACTTTGGAGAGAGAACCCACTGCAAATTGTATAAAAAGATAGCAGGTAAGACGAAATTTCACTGGATGAGTAACACAATTACATGACACATGCATTCATTTAGTCGTAAGGTAACATAGTAGAGCCACAAAGAAAAGAACCATTATCACATACTGGCTCCAAGTCACTGCACAGAAACTTTGAAAGATCTAAACCGCAGGAATAATTATATGAAGAAACAATATATGATGTGCTTATGGTATGTATATCCAAGTGATAAAGGAAGCCATAACCAAGGATACTCCAAGAACCATGTGCTACGTCAGGCTTCAATGAACCCCAGGTTCTTGTTATCACCAAACCAGAAAACGAATGACAACTGAAGGTGTTTCTTTGGGAACTGTGAAACCATTCAGAGCCACCAAAGTGCTTCTGGATTGAGATCAAACCAGAGGGACCGGTTGAACCACCCATTACTATGGGCAAGTGGCAAGATTCCCCCATAATTAGAACATCAGACCTTTTGAAAGAGAGTCCCAAGCTCCAACCACTTGAGCTACCCCTGGGTTTCACCCTATACCCGGCCCAAAGGGTGTGGAACATTAAACTGAGTTTCCAGATATAATATTTTTGTTTGGTATCACAAACCTATACCCGTCAAATGTAAGACTGATAGCTCTAATTTCTTGGAGTTCACAACATAATCATCATTACAAATCTAGTTAGAGAAAGTAGTCTATGTATAACAATATAAGCAATTCAAAGTTTAACTGATCAGGAAGCACAATGTGAGGCATGATCAAAAGATATTGCTGATATACAGAGATGCATTGGCATTTCAATTTTCATATTAAAGAACATACAGAACTCTCAATTTGCAGAATCGGACCACTGCACCAACTTTTGAAAAAAGTGCAGACACATCCAATGGTACATAACAAGAGTTATTAGTAACCAGTGACAAATATTGAGAGATAAGGCGCAAACCAGTTACCTTGTTGTACAGAATAACTCCAGATGACAGCAAAATGTATATGAACAGGTACAGGTAAGTCAAAAAAAGTGACTTGTTTATCATTTCTCCGGCAGCTTAATTCACAAGTTTGTTATCAATTCCCAGATCTCAATTATACAACGATATTCTATTATTCTCTCCCCAAATTTGATTTTTCCCAATCAAAAATCTAACTCACTTATCCAACTTGAGGAGGGACTTCATCTTCCAAAATCCAAACCACACAGAAAAAACGATAACCTCCTGCATCAAACACAGTTGAAAACACTTATAGTTAGAAAAAATGTAGAGAGGCCTTGAGTAGCTAAACTTCAACTTATATATAACAAAAACACTATGTGATACAACAAATAATAAAATTAAGCAGAAAAGCTGAAAGATTTCAGTAAACCTTATCATGCAACTAAATATCATGGGTGTAGCTCAAAATGGTAATCTTAGCTAACATCTAGTAAAACTAGAACCAATGACATCTAAAGTGCATATACTGCAAAAAAAATGCCAAGATAGTAAAAGTAACCACAATCTTGAGAGAAGTCTTTTAAGATGGATAAAGCACAGACGTCTTAGGCAAGTATATTTCAAGATCTTTTACGTACGGAAACAACTGATGCCAACCAATAAAGGTAAGACAAGTATGCTTATATGCAGCTTGCTACAGATAAGTGATACATTGATGTTGCACCAATCCTTGGGATAATATTGCTTAAAGAGTATTGCTAATTGACTTCTCACTTTTCAGTGTGCCTGGGTTGTTAGTTGTAAGTTATGAAGTTATCTCCTTTACAACCATTGCCTAAAATGATACTGATATTTCTCTTTGTACGGAAATACTCAAAGGCAAATGTCGATTCATTCAGTCAGTTTCTTCCATGCACCATCTAAGCATCAGTATATTTTTTTTGAGAGGTACAATGTGTGTAACTGAAAATGAGTATGCAACATAATTTTAATTTGTGATAGTTAATTCTCCACCTCATCTCTTTTATCATACCATGTGTGGAAGTGACCAAGTAGTTAATTCTCCACCTCATCTCTTTTATCATACCATGTGTGGAAGTGACCAAGAGGTTCAGAAACATTGTCTAATAAGACAAATGGTCATTTTGATTACCCCTAAAGTGAAATACTGTTTATTATGCTGCTGTGATATATACCATTTTGGTCCTGTTTACCAATTGAGTACTATATATACCATTTTGGTACTGTTGGTTCAGCAAAACTATAACATTCAACTAACCAAACTCAACCATCTTATACATCTTCAAATTGTTTTATTATTCCTTACTTGAATGCAGAATATGACCCCAAAAAAAAAAAACACAAATGAAAACATCCAAACTATTTTCCGCCTTTACGTACTGCTAGTTAATGTGAAATAACACCCCATTCAACTGCACATAACTTTAGTCCAAAATAAATAATAGTATCACATTACACATGTGAACCAAATTTAAAAGTTAACAAAACGACAGTCAACTAACCTCCTAATACACTTTCCCCAACTACTGTTTCTATTCCAAACATTACACACATACTTAGATCTACGATTACCGTAAAGGCGTAAACCAGAACTTCGATTCACACTTACTTATCATAACAATTAATTATATATACACACACATATATATACACTTATATTAACAGCAAAATCCAGTACCAAATTTCAGAAAAACTTTATTAAATCTCTTAATGTCAGTATAATCCACACTAGTAGACCTATACATTCAACCTATAGATACAAATAAGCGTATATATACATATATACAAACTTTAACAAAGCTTAATTAAATCTCTGAATGCCTCCACACTAGCAGACCTATACATTCAACCTATAGATATATATATATATATAAAGGCATTATGCGAAACGCAAACGAAAAACCTAAAATGAAATCAGATTCAAAAATCAAATCTGGTGATCTAAATATGCGAAAACATTAAATTAAATTAAATGTATGATAATAAACAGTTGAAATTAGTTAAACCTGTCAAGATCGATTGTTACGAAGTGTTTGTAGTAGTAGTAATAGTAGATCCCCTACTGTTGATTTAGATACAACTGATGTATATGTATATATATGTATATATATGTGAGAGAGAGAGAAAAAAAAAAAGAGATATATATAGAGTGATGTGTGAATGTGAATATATTTAATTAATTGTGAGAGGGAAGAAAGGAAGGAAGGAAGTAAAATTGGATTAATGTGTGGGTTTTTGGAATATCAATTAAATATACAAATGAAAATGGGTTTTATAATGAGAGAGTGATTGATGATATTTCTACAATCAGAATGGTTGTATCACCTATCCATTTCAAGCCTCCCCTTTTACTTGTGTCTTCTGTGACTACTTTATTTCTTTTGTTACATCAATTATAGCCTGATCTTATATATGGTTATAAAGGTGTGTTTGGTTTATTGGAATGTGAGAATAAATCATTTTTTATTGTCATTGAAAGTGTTTACATCATTGTTTTGAAATAAGAAACCTGTAATCAAACTCATCGATGAGAAAGAGCCGATCCGAGTCAAGTTTCAGTAATTTTAGGCTTGTTCGTTTATTTATTACTCGGATCGAGCTCGAGCTCATAATAATATTCAAAAATGTGTACGAGCTCGAGCCCGACTCGACTCGTTATTGTTCGAGCTCGATGCTCGTTTATGTTTTTTAGAATTTCTATTTAACCATATTTCAAGGCCTTGAATTCGAGAAACTCGTCTAATTACTTGAACTCGAGTTCGAATAATCTCATTTATGATTATGTATAAACTAATCTTGTACTTAAAAAAAAACTCATAAAACTCAATTGAACAGTGTATTTCATACAATTTGGAGGTCTTCAACCAATCTGCTTATTAACATGATATATAATGAGTATTTTAAACCATGTAATGGAAAGCTCGAGTAACTCGTGAAGCTCGTTCAGCTCGCTCGTTAAACAGTTAAACGATCTTTCGAACAAGCCGAGCCAAAAAGAAATTTTTTTAAGCTCGTTCGTTTAACTACTCGAGTTCAATAACTTGGCTCGAGCTCGGAACAGTTAGTCTCGAACTCGGTTTAAACGAGCTCGAGAACAGCCCGGCTCGATTCTCACCCATAATAGTTATATTTCAAGCCTACTAAGAGTGGTAGGTTTCAAAACTCATTCTCACTCTCATTAGAAAATCTAATCCATAGTAATTCTAAATATAAAATCAAAACACCTAATAACTTTCCCAAACTCATACTCCATAATTGTTTAATTTTCTAGCAAGAGATTTAAGGACATGTTTAGTTAGTAGCTATAAGAATGGGGGAATATGTTTGATTACTAATACAATTGTTTGGTTGATATGTTTGGGTTTTAAAAATGGAAATCAAACCCATCATATTAGTCATACTTGAAACCCATCATCCGGGTTTTGAAAACCTAAACCCATTACCAAATATCTCTAAATTCATAGTAATTCAAGGAGTCTTTCGATAAGTGTTTCAAGTTCGATAAATTTAAATAAGGTTTGGAGAAGAAGAATGCATGATGCGTTTGATGGTCGTGTGAAGAATGCTCGGTTTGGAGAAAGTAAATACGAAAATACAATTTGAAACGTTTGGTTTGGAGAAATTAAATTTTTAAGTTGTATTTTTATATTTACTTTTTCCAAACCGAATGGTATTCACATTCTTATGACCATCAAACGCATCATACATTCTAATCTTCCAAACCTTATTTACATCTATCAAAGTAAGATTTCTTAAAAGGTTTCTTGTAAGGTTTTTCATAAGAATTTGTACATTACAAAAAGTGAACTTTTTTGAAAGGTAAATTACACAAAATAGACTTATAATGTAAGTATTTGTCTAAAAAAAAATATTTTTAGAAATTACATTACACAATGTGAACTAATATTGAAAATACAATAATGTATTTGTCTATAAAAAAATACATTACAAAAGATAAACCTTTTTAGAAAAGTAAGTTATACAACGATGACTTTACCCGCAATATTTACCTGAAACATTTTTTTGAACGTCAAATTTACACTTACACCTAAACTATCTTTAAATAATCTAACTACACCCATGCCAGAGATAAAACCATGGACTTCACCTACTTTCATTATTTATTTCAAACATAAAAGGAAAAAACAAAACTACATTTAAGAGGTGTAGAAATATCATTTTTAGGAAATTGAAATTAAAAACTGCATTAATTACAAATTTCTTGGAAAGTTGAGCGCATATTATACGTCTTTCTTTGAAATTTGTTTTAAGTGGTAAAAGTCATTAATGTCTACGGAGTATTATGTTGGTTCTTTTTTATTCAAAAAGAAAATGTAAGGATGGTGGGAGTGGGTTCCAGCCGCGGTGTGATTGAGCTGTTGAGGTTAGGCGGTAACGCGTCGCCACCTAGGGCGGTTTCCTCCAAATCTCAAATCACGGTTTGAGTGACCGTGAGCCAACCCGTCACTCTCTACTCACTTTCACCCTCTCTCTCTCTCCTATCTTATTCTCTCTCTACCACACCCACTAAAAAACTAAGAAATGATGGGTTGAAGGTAATTTTTAAGTGGCAAAAGGTGATTGGTTAGTGGTGAGAAACCGAGGGTATCAATCTCACCACTCCCTCCACCTTAATAATGGAGCTTATCTTAGGGGGTGTTTGGTGTTGCGTTTTCAAAATAGATTATGCGTTTTCAAAAGAGATTTTGCGTTTTCAAAACTGCGTTT